>CAEGAF010195198.1:0-22377 GCA_903067075.1 Micropoecilia bifurca
GATCGGAGGCTGGTTCCTTTAAATACAGTTGGAGATGATAAACTGACAATGACTGATAACGGCCAACACTTAAATACTGTTTCAATAAAGTTAATACAGAAAGTGAACATTTTAACGTTATAGCACTGACAGACAGCGTGTTTATATATTCCCAACTGTGGCTAAAGCTACTGCTAGCTGATTTACTCTGCGATCGGAGGCTGTTTATTATATACGCAGTTAAGAGAATAGTGGGTTGACAATGACTAATGGCGGCTAACACTTACATGCTGCTGTTATTAATCTTACCTTTTATTATATCCTTAAGATAATGAGAATCCGTGAATTTTTCAGTCAGGTTTCCCGAGGCAAATTACTCCAGAGGAAGCTTAAGGATCGTAAGGAGAAAATATCTGTGCAAGAAGCAGAAAACCTGAGAACAACAAAAATTTGAAGGAAAGTGAGAATATTTGAAAGAGAGCAGAAGTTTACAGTGCACAATTATAAGTTTTGAAAGTAGAGATTAAATTCCTGCTTTCAAATTGAGAATATAAAGATTTTGCAGTAAAAGTCACCCGTAGAAATCATCTCAGACATGGAGTCTTTTGAATTGTCTCCCTAAGCCATTTTGTTCTTTTCTTTTTCAGACGAGTATGTGGCCAGTTTGCATCTGGCCACTTTTGATGCCCACCTGACAGAACTCACTGATGAGCAGGCGAAGTATCTGGGTTTGAATAAAAATGGCCCCTTTAAGCCAAACTACTACAGGTACTTATGTACTTTGCACATTTGAAATGATAAAACACACACACCTTAAAACATTTCTTTACAGCATTTCCTCTAATAACTATATATCTTAATACATTCAGTGTTCTGAAAATTATTAGGTAGCAAAAGTTTCTTCTTGATGCTTACCCTAAAACTTTAGTAACTTGACCGTGAAACAACTTTAAACCCAGTTGACACATAAAAGTCAGTAGAATATACATTTTTATCCTAGAAATGTATTTAATATGTGTGTTAAAATGTGAATCAATATTAATATTTTATAGGACCTCCTGAAATATAAAAAAAAAAATGTTGTGTGTACCCACAGGTATTAGGCTGCCACCACGGTCCGGACCAGCCCTACATGGATCTGTATTTTTCTGATATTACCCCTTCTCAAGAAAGATAGACTTATCTATCTTTGATTTTTCATGGGAGTTACAAGTTGTATTTAGACGCATCTGACGTGCTGCTTCCTATAAACGATGCACGTGGCACTTAGCTGGCTATGAAAGGTTAATGTAATAATTACAGCACTGGGATATCTGATAGATGCATGGAATGTGTTTCCTTAGCTGCTGGTCTGAGAGCTTTTCCAGTAAAATGTGCCAAATAACAGGGCTAATGTTGTGGAAGATAAAGAACTGAAAACGAGATAAACCTGTTTAGAGAGCCAATTTATTATTATTTTTTATATATATGTATATGATTACTGTATGAGATTTAATTCTGAAAATATGCATGCTCTGAATGCACCGATTAATAGATCCTTGAGCTTATTGAACCTTAAACACTTAGCTGGGTGTTTGATTTTTTTTCAGTCACTTTTGTGCATAAAAACTGTGTCAAAACTTTCTGGGATGTGCGCTAACATGAAAATGATGAGTGAGGAATATTTTTTGCCCAAAGTGG
Source organism: Micropoecilia bifurca (assembly GCA_903067075.1). Taxonomy (NCBI): domain Eukaryota; kingdom Metazoa; phylum Chordata; class Actinopteri; order Cyprinodontiformes; family Poeciliidae; genus Micropoecilia; species Micropoecilia bifurca. Next base: position 1,660 of record CAEGAF010195198.1, read on the forward strand.
ACCAAATGTGAGTTGAAGTCCTGTTGCTGGACAAAATAAGCTTTATTTGGGTATATTTACTGTGGTTTGTTTTGCAGATGAGCCATAGCAACTTAAAAATAAAACGTTGTTTCTAATATTTCTACCACCTAGTGGCCAAATATAGCTCAGTGCTGCTTTAATGTTTTTTCCTTTCACATTTATTCACAAGAGACATTCCATGAGAGGGAGAAGTGCCCTGATCTTTAGTAATATCATAGTTCCTGTTTACCACAATGAATAGTTAAGATTATAATGATTGTTTCAGTTATATTTTCATCAGCTAAGGGCATTTGCTTAATCTGTAAATATTTTTCTTACAAGATCTATTTAATCTGATTTTCAGTATCATGTTTAATCACAATATTTTTAAAAATGCCCTTTTTATAATGGTACTAAATAAATAATTTAGGGGCTTAAATACTGTGTTGGGTTCAACTGACCTGATAAAAGTGCATGTTGAGTTATGTATTTTCCACTTTAATTCTGCAGCAGATGGGGCAGTCTTTAAAAAGTTGTGTTTTTCTTTAGACCTGTTTCAGTACGGGTCGTTTTTTACACAGTAGATGGTTTTGATCATTTTTTTTGTACAGGAAATTTTTTTTTTAAAATGCTTTACAAAAAAACAAAACGTCTTTACAGCCAGTTGTAACCAAATCTTGCTTTACACTTTGTCTCATCTTACAAAATCCTCATAACATTTGCCTCTTTCTAACAATAAGCCATAACTTACTTGTTGATTTTATTATTTTTGGTAAAGCTGCAGAGTTTGGTGGTGGTTGTTCTGTCAAAACTCATTAACACATTTCAGTTGCCTGCATCATATACTGCCGTACTTTGTGATGACTGTATTACTGACTATTACTGTCCATTTATGTTTGATATACTTTTAAAGTCATGGTAAACATGTGTACACTGGTTTCACCCTTTAGAAATCTTCTCCTGCAATAAGATATAATTACTGTTAGTGTTTTCAGCTGATGTAATCTTTTAATCAGCCGATTTGAGTCCGTTTGACCCATTGTCTGTTGAGGAATAACTGAGCTGCTGTGAAGTGCTTACTTGTGTGTACTGACAGCTTTAATGGTATTAGATTCAGGGACACTCAAAGGAATTGGGGAAAGTGAGTGCTGTAACCATGGTGACTATTGGTTGACAGTGCCTTGTGATTCATTTAGTCATTTGTATTTAAAACAGTATTGTTTCCTCCAGAGAATGACAGCTATGCACTAAAACCCTCAACATTTTGTCAGTATGAAGGAATTTAAATTTTCTGCATTAGCATCCAAGGGTAACTGTTTGATCTTTCTCATATGTAAATTATTTTACACTCGATTAACATGTTCAATGTTTTGAAATTTTAGATGTTCCCATTTTATTTATTGTGAGAGCAGATAGTTGTATTCTCATCAAAGCACCTGAAAACGTATGTGTAATCAATTTATCTGCTTTGACTAATTATAACCACATTAACTGTGTTTTATGATTGACACAAATAAATGTGAATCCCAGCTACTGTCATGTCGAGTCCCGCTGTGATTTAAGAGGAACATGTTACATTTGAATCAAAGATCCCTAAATCATGTAATGTCCTGCATTTAACACAATCTGTAGTTTGAATGATTTCATAAATCTGCATTCTGTTCAGCATCTGTCCTCAATAAATGGTTCATCTAGAAAATTGTCTTACTTCTATTATTCTCCCACACAGTCAGTATAGACATTTCTGCATGTGTCACTGTGACCCTCATGCCGCTTTTATTAGTCGTAACTACAAAACTGTATGCAGTATTGGTGTAAAGTTACTTGGTAAAAAATGATTTGTAATGTATTTTGAAGTATTTAAACATTCTTTTTGAGAAATCCTGCGATGCTGACGTCAGAAGCAAACTCCCGCAGAACCCGTTCCATCTCGCGAGAGTTTACTTCACTTGCAAATGAATTATGGAGGTCGGTGGGAATGGTGGACTTCCTGTAAACAATAAACAGAGAGCGATGCTACCAAATAAAGGAGGCAGAGGCGAATTCCCTCGAACTCCAAGGAAAGACTCAGAGGTACGAAGAGAGAAAAATGTTCATTGTCATCATGGTTTTTCAGAGATAAACAAAAGTAGGCCTTTCGATGTGTTGCCGCTTTAGTAACGACATCTAGCTCGATCTAGTTGGACTATCAGGTCATTTTAATATCAGAACCGAGAGAGAAACTTTAAGTAATTTAAATAGGCGCCAGCTGTGCGTGTGTCGTTCCAGTCTTTGGCTTTTAAGTAATTGATACCGTTTATTGTCGGTGTTTTTGACGTTAAATGCTAACTAGCTGGTGTTAGCTAGCTGCTATTAGAGGCCATAACTGCTATGAATCAGGCTAGCTTCACGTTTTACGTCCTTTTCTACTGTGACACCTAACATAGCAATCTGGTTTCATATCTGTAAGGAGTAGTGTCCTTTTAACAGGAGACATCTTGGGAAACCTTTATGTGAAATGGTAAAATTAACGGGATTATTGTTGCAGCTATCAGAAACTACTTCCCTAGTTATGTCGGTAAGGTCTGCAGAAGTATGGTAATTTCATTCAGGTGTGTGGCAGAAGGGAAACATCTAAACTAGTGTTTGCCCACATTTGTCCATGAGGAACACTGAATTGGATGTTTTAGATATTTCTCTGCTTTAGCACGTCTGATTCAGATGAGTGTTGTTCAGCAAAAGCCTGTTAATCAACCATAAAATGAAATCAGGTGTTAATGAAGCAGGGAAACAACCTGAAACATGAAGGAAATGAAGCATTAATACTAGAGTTTTCCTACCTGTGGTCCTCAAAACCCACTGCACTGCTTGGTTTAGGTTGTTTCCCTTCCTCCACAAAGCTAAATTTAAATTAATATTAACACTTAATGCACTTGATGAGATGCAGAGAAGGGAATGCAATCATGTTAATAAGGTGCACTGGACCAGGAGAACTATTTAAAACACAGAGACTGTCTGTGAGGACCAGGGTTGATGGTGTGGAGTGAAGGTTCTTGTTCTGATACATAACCTGATGTTGAAAATGATAGATGTTGGATTTAGTGAACACATGAGTAAGATGATTTCAATATCACAGCTGATAACTTCTTGATGTCAGTGCGGTTCTCCAGCTGCAATACAGCAGACAGAAGAGCCGTGCCGATGATGGCGAGAGGAGCTGAAAGATTCACTGGACCATCCCTGTCCTCTGCCAAGGATCTGTTTCAGATCCACTGCAGGAACCGGCCTCTGAACATTGTCACACTCTTTCCACAAATACTTTGAACTGCAAATACTTTGAACCATCGGCTTCGTCAAAAGCAGAACCAGCAATCTGCTGCACAGCTTTCTGCCTCACGCTGAGCGGCTGTTAAGATCAGGAACTTTATATCATCACACGTACTTTAGATATTTTTTTTATCTCCGTGTTTTGTCTCTTAAATATTTTAAACATCCTTCTTTGAAAAACGCTCTTGTGTGCTATCTGGTACACTATAAAAAAGAAGATAATACACTGTTTTCTCTTTGGCAGCCATCCATCAGATTGATGCAATAAATGTGTTGTTCACAGGGCTTGTCTGAGTCTCCAGATCTTGAGTTTGACTATTCTGACACAGATAAGTGGGCTGCAGAGCTGTCAGGTGTGTTTGCTGTGTTTCTATTCTCTTTTTATTTTAATGCACATCTTGAATTGAAGCACTTTGGTCACTTTGTATTGTGATATCAGAGCTATCAGTGACATTGGTTCCAATCAGATAAATTGGCATATTTAGGTGTTTTTGTGTAATAGTGTGCAATGCTAATAAAGATAGATTGATTGATATTCCGTAAATCTCAATGCCTTTTTTTCAGCACTCAAAACTTAATTTTGCATATATTTATAGCTTTTTAATTATAATTATTTGCAAATGTTTCAGAGCTCTACAGTTACACTGAAGGACCTGAGTTTGCCCTTAACAGAAAGTGCTTTGAGGAGGAATTCAGAGCTCATGGTGCGTGTAGTCATTCCTCAAACTACCATTTATAAATTGAAGGTATTTCCATAATGTTACATTCTGTTTTTCTGGACCTCAGTCTCGGATAAGAAGTGGACGGACCTCGATGTCGCCCAGCACAGAGCGCACGCCATGCGTTTGCTGGACGGCCTGGAGGTCATTGGTCGTGAGAAGAGGCTAAAGGTTGCCAGAGCAATCCTCTACATGGCTCAGGGTCAGTGCAAGCTGTTTACATGGTTTGGAATAAAAATATACTCAGGCTGCAACTAGCTATTGTTGGAGTTATAAATTATTATGATGATTAATCAATCAGATAAATTGGCACATTCTGAAGGTTTTTTAATTTATGATCTTAAGCTTATTTTATACAAGATTGAGATGAAAGAAAAATGCAGATAATTCAAGAAGAAAAAAAACATTTTATTGCCTAAAATGCAACAACGTTCCTTTAGTGAATGGTTTATTATTTGTAGTGAAGAATTCATCTGCAGCTAAGAAAATACTTCACCATCATGTGAAAAGCTCATGCCTTCCTGCTTAACTTGGCATTAACACAGAGTAGGACTGGCTCATTTTCAATTCACGCACTCTACTTAACAATTAATAGATTAATAATTAGTTGGCAATAATTTTCATGACTGGTTAATCACGATTAATGGAATTAATTCAGCCAAAGAACATCTGTCCTTTTTTCTCTCCTTCACGTTGGTGTATTTGTTTTTCCAGGTGCCTTTGCAGACTGCAGCTGTGAGGCTGAGGTCCAGTACTGGATGAGGTACAACATATTTCTGCTGCTTGACGTCGGAACCTTCTCTGCTCTGGTGGAACTTCTCAACATGGAGATCGAGTACGAGCAACGACTGTTTACCTAACCTGACCTCCGATAAGCCGAATAATAGCTGAAAATAGAGCCGCGAAAGGAAAAAAGCCGATGTCTCACAAGGCTTTGAGTGGACAGATGTTCCGCTGAATAACATCAATCTGTTTCCTGTTGTTCAGTAACAGCGCTGCCTGCAGCAGTGCGGTGAGAAAGCCGGCCATCTCCCTCGCCGACAGCACCGACCTCAGAGTTCTGCTCAACATCATGTACCTGATGGTGGAGGCGATCCAGCAGGACGACCCGGCCGACAAGCCTGAATGGAAAATCATGAAGGAAACCTTCAGAGCTGAGCTGGGTAAACATCTTCAGAAGAGCCGCCGTCATTTTAAGGTCTGAAAATGTCCCATGGCAGCTAATTGCAACTTTTGGTGATAAAATCCAGGTTCGCCTCTGTTCAACAACGAGCCGATCTCTGTCATGCTCTTTGGAATGGTCACCAAGTTCTGCAGCGGCCATGCCCCACACTTTCCCATGAAGAAGGTGCTGCTGCTGCTGTGGAAGAGCATACTGGTGAGAGAGGGAACCCGTCCAGGCTGCACCCGCCTGGTGCGAAGAGACGCATCGTGCCGGAAAATCCTTCTATCTCATCTCGTTTCAGTTCACGCTGGGAGGGTTCGAGCAGCTTCAGAGCATAAAGGTCTGCAAACGCGAGGAGCTGGGTCTCCCTCCGCTCCCAGAGGACAGCATCCGAGTCATTCGCAGCATGAGGGCGGCGTCTCCTCCGGCGTCGGCATCCGACCTCATCGAGCAGCAGCAGAAACGAGCTCGCCGAGAGCACAAGGTAGACGCCGCCGCAGCTCCGAGAGCGGACTTTAACCTGAACCATCTGGACCAGAGGGTTCCAAACCGCTTATTCAAAAGGTCCACGTCTGATTTCTAGATGAGATCAAAAGGTCTGGAGCAGTTAGTAATGAACAAGTAAACTTTTTTCTTCAATTTGTTTATGATTACCAAGCAAAAAAAGTGACACTGCAGGGATAAACTTAAAAACTTTAAAATGTTACAGCACGTTTTGACTTAATTACTTGTCATTCCTCAACAAACACAGGACCTTTGTTTGCCTCAACCTGTGAGTCCTTATGTTTTTTTCCTCAGGCGCTGATTAAGCAGGACAACCTGGATGCCTTCAATGAGAAGGATCCCTACAAGGCTGACGACTCTCGTGAGGACGAAGATGACAACGATGACAACGATAACTCTCTGGAGCCAGAGACCTTCCCTCTGGAACGCGACGAGGTGATGCCTCCACCCATTCCTCATCCTCCGTCAGAGAGGGTGTCCTTCCCTAAAGGGCTACCATGGGCTCCCAAAGTCAGGTGCAGCACAGTTTTAACAAATACAGACATTTTAATTCATGTTTACGTTTGTTTTACCCCTCAGGTTTACAGCTTCTACGCTGAGTGTGCTTTCCACGGTACATTACTGATGCTATTAATGTTTTTGATCCCACAGGGAAAAAGATATCGAAAACTTTCTGGAATCCAGTAGAAGTAAATTCATTGGTTACACACTGGGAAGGTGAGTTTGCTTATGTGTGTGTAAAAATGAAGCTTCCAAGATGCAGACGTCTAAGGCTGAAATAGTTGTCAACTAATTTATGAATTGATTAATTGTTAACTGGAGTATAAAGACTCACTCAGAGCAGTAATCAATCCCAAACTGTTCAAAAATAAACACATTTTGCATTTAAGGTGCAGGGTTTCCCCCAGTGTATTATAAGCATGGCGGGCCGCCATGCTTTGCTAGCCCTGCCGCCAGGCTTAGCGTTTCAGCTGTTTGGGATTTCCCCTTATTAAGCCGCCCTGACTGCCAGGCTTAGCAGCTTTTCTGGGGGGAACCCTGAGGTGAATAAAACCTTCATTTTCTGTAAATATGTCCCACTCAGAACTGCGTACGTGACGTAGTTTTAGCTTCACCTAGTTTAAATTCTGTCAAATAAAATCTGTTAAGCACATTTTGTTATCCAGTTATTAATAAATTCCCGTACAAAACTATATTTTACTAGTATTGTATTATAATTGTATTTTAGCCAATAAAATGTTTATTTTCTTATTTAAATATAAAAATGAATTTAACTATTTATGTATTTGCATCTTTTAATGTATTTCTTATGTTGTATAAAAACAATAGCTTAAATCACAGGTTCCCAAACTGTGGGGCACGCCCCCCTATGGGGGGCGCGGGAAGCCGTTTGGATGGGAAAAAAACATGGATGCTGTATGCGCTGGGTTTTTATCTTAGAATGACCAACTCTCTGTTATTCCTATGTCAATTTGATACAGTAAGGGTTTCCACACTTCCCATATCTGTCTCCTCTGTCACTTTTAGGGTTAGGGGACAGGGAGTCTCAAAGAATCCTCCCCCCCTCCCACATGTCGTTCAACCAGACAGCCATTTGTAATGGGGGGGCACAGGAGAAAAAGTTTGGGAACCACTGGCTTAAATGAAAAATCTGCAGAATGTGTCCAGTTAATCAATAGAATAATTGATTACTAAAATAATGTTTTAGTTGCAGCCCTCCAGACATAATAAAGCCATATTTTTGCTCCGCAGTGATACAGACACAGTGGTTGGTTTACCTCGGCCGATTCATGAGAGCATCAAGACACTGAAGCAGGTGCTGCAGCATGATGTATAGAAGATCAGCGAGAGTTGATCGTTTTTAACATTTTCCTCCCATTTTTACAGCATAAGTATATTTCTGTAGCAGAGATACAGATGACAAAGGAGGAAGAATACCAGAAAACCCCGCTGTCTGTGGTGAGTGGGAGTGAACTCTGTAATATATTCTGTTGTGTAGTTAATTTTAACATGTCTTCTTCCTTTCCTGTGTTCAGGGTGAAGAGGAGGTGGAGATGTGTTCCACCGAGCTGCTTTATCAGGGGATTCTTCCCAGTTTGCCTCAGTACATGGTGAGTGCTGCTGGTTCAGTTTTACTTCAAAGGTAACCTAAATGAGAATTAAACGTCCTTACAAGGAAAAACGATGACATTTATTAGCCTTTTAAATAGCTGACAACTGTCCCTTTAAAAAGTCAATTGTATTTACATTCATTTTGATTCCTTTTTGCATCTTTTTATTTCTTCTGGGTTCATTTTTAACAAAAGGAAACTGCTAATGCTCTCCTTACCATCAGCAACAACTTCCACACCGAACAGGGTTGTTGATTTGTGCCGTCTTGTGGAGCATGAATGTGGCGCTTCCACTGATCTGAAGATGACACCAAATTTTAAGTTTCTGGCTGTTCATTCACTACTCAGACCTGATCAAGATGAAATTCTTAAAACTTTTGACAGATGGCTGTTTTTGTTTTTTGGTGCATTTGTTCCAAACCCGACTGAAGCTGGTATCAAATATTTAGCATAGATTAATGATATCCTTTATTGTCCCACAATGTGGAAATTTCTGTTCAACAGCAGCAAAGTGACAAGGCAGTCAAAACGTCAAAACATAAATAAAAGAATAAAAAATGTAAACATAAACACCATGTTGTTATATAAAATAATGTATTTCAGTTCAGAGAAATATGCAACTGAGTTGGTTAATCTAAAAATGTACAAACCTACATGTATGTTTGAGCATTGTGCTACGTTACTGTTGTATGTGCAGAAAAGATGTTTTGTTTGTCCCACTAATAATTTAAAGTTGTTAGTAAAGGTTTATGGGTTAAACGCCATATTAAATTGGGTCTTATATTTTGTTTGTGGCCACCAGGGGGCGCTGAGAGCTCTGTATTCCCTTTATGTTCTAATATTTTTAAAATGATGGCAGCACAAACTATTGACTTTGTATTGTTTTGATTTGAGGAATATGAAGGAGCTAAGTTCACTGGGATTTCACTGGGTCACATTTCACCTCCTTGCCTCTCTCATCGTCAGATCGCGCTGCTGAAGATTTTGCTTGCTGCCGCTCCGACGTCTAAAGCCAAAACAGACTCCATTAACATCCTGGCAGATGTGCTGCCGGAGGAGATGCCGTAAGTGGACTGAGCACTGAAATAACCCGACTTTACTGACAAAACAAGCAGATATCAGCGGGTTTCTGCAGACATATGGGCACCTAAATTAGTCTCCGACATGATCTGATGACGAGCATCTGTGCAGGCAGACAGTGTGGTTGAAAGCAAAGTTAAGGTTAATGTTTTAGCTTGAGAGGGACTCAGCCAAACTGGAGTTTTTCTACTTGCTGCAGGACGACGGTTCTGCAGAGCATGAAACTCGGCGTTGATGTGAATCGCCACAAAGAAATCATTGTGAAAGCCATCTCTGCCATCCTACTGCTGCTTCTGAAACACTTCAAACTCAACCACGTCTACCAGGTGGGAACACTTCCGATTTGGTTTCTGGTATCTGAAATTGTGTTTTTGATGTGAGGAACACTCTTTTCATTTTATTTCAATTATTTTTTATTTTAACAAAAGGATGTTCTTTGTTTCTTTTTAAAATAGTTTGAGTACATGGCTCAGCATTTGGTGTTTGCCAACTGCATCCCGCTCATCCTGAAGTTTTTCAACCAGAACATCATGTCTTACATCACAGCTAAGAACAGGTACTTTTATCTGACCTTTTTAGATATTAAGCACCAGAACAGTTGACTGGAAGCTTCTCAGACCAGTAAACTATTTCCTTTAATAATTTTTTTCTCATCAGCATTTCAGTTCTTGACTTCCCGTACTGCGTGGTCCATGAGCTCCCGGAGTTAACCGCAGAGAGTTTGGTGAGTTTTCTCACTTCAGTCGTAACTTTAGCAGCTAATTTCAGCAAGATGTTGGCATTTAGTTTCACCTTGAACGATTGCCGTCTCAGGAAGCGGGAGACAACACTCAATTTTGCTGGAGGAACCTGTTCTCTTGTATTAACCTGCTCCGGATCCTGAACAAATTAACCAAATGGAAACACTCCAGAACAATGGTGAGTCGGCGTTGCACTGAACTCAACCACATGTGACCTTGAACACGCGTCCTTACAATCTCGGCCGTTCTCCTCCAGATGTTAGTGGTGTTTAAGTCGGCTCCCATCCTGAAGAGGGCGCTGAAGGTCAAGCAGGCCATGATGCAGCTTTATGTCCTCAAACTGCTCAAAGTGCAGACCAAATACTTGGGGCGACAGTGGAGGAAGAGCAACATGAAGACCATGTCTGCCATCTACCAGAAGGTGCGGCATCGCCTCAATGACGACTGGGCTTATGGAAACGGTGAGTGTTCATCTGATTTTAACCAAATTAAAGGTTTATTTAGTTTTACTCAAATATATTAATATGCGAGGTTGGCTTGTTTTTATAGATGTTTCTTTTTTCTCATAACACTAATTCTAAATTTTCTAGCTGCTCAGTTAAGGATAAAAAATAATTCTGTTAGTTAATGCATTCCAGAAAGTAACGTTATTCTGTTACTTTTATGTGTTTTTATAGTTTCTGGCAAATTACCATCTATTCCTGAAAATGTCAGAAAATGGTTAGATTTCAGAATAAACACAATAGTTTACATTAAAAGTATTTAATGGTTTCTGTGCCAATACTTTTCCCCTCATTTTGCTGGAGGATAAATTTCTCTAGAAGTTATTGTGAAAAACAGTGATATTGACCATTTTCAACTAATATTATGGTAATGGCATCATAATGCAAGGACACATTCTCAAAGATCAATAAACTTTAAATTCTAATCAACATTTAACACTGGAACTGGAATATGTTTTAAATATCCAGAATAATTTAACAAAACAACAACAAAAAAACAAATAAAATGTATTATGAAATCAAAATTGTCCTTCAAAAAAAGGTCTAATTAGCACCAGAATGACATCTTGTGAGAAAAATGCTAAATTATGCAAATGGAAAATTATTGAGCTCATTTTAATTTATCATGCGATTAACTGATTTGGTGCTTATTGCGACAGGCCCAGCCGAGTATAAATCAGCCTAACCCTGTTCTGTTTGCGGTGTCAGATCTGGACGCCCGTCCCTGGGACTTCCAGGCCGAGGAGTGCGCCCTGCGGGCGAGCATCGAGCGCTTCAACAGCCGCCGCTACGACAAGAGCCACAGTAACCCAGACTTCCTTCCTGTGGACAACTGCCTGCAGAGCGTCCTGGGGCAGAGAGTCGACCTGCCCGAGGACTTCCAGATGAACTACGACCTCTGGCTGGAGCGCGAGGTCTTCTCCAAGCCTATTTCCTGGGAGGAACTGCTGCAGTGAGGCTCAGCGCCGCGGAGCATCTTTGTGTTTTTAAATAAACTGTTCCAGTCAGGAGTTCAGAGAAACCTCAAGACGGTTTTCTCCCTGATCAAACTCTTAGCGCAGCATTATGTTACATTTTCTGACAGTTGGATTTCCTTCAGAAGTTGGGACCTGCGTGTCTTTGTAGGTCGCTTAAACCAAGTGCTTTCTGACGTAGGCTTCTGCCTTTTAGACGTTTGGTATTAATGTGAATCAACGTAAAAGGGAAACAAGATCTTTTTGTATTAAGGTTCCTCAGCTTCCCCCCCCCCCACTGCTCCCATTTTACAAATGAATCACTGATAATGGTTCAAACCTTCATTCTTATTCTTGCAGGTGTTTCTCTGTGTGCCAGTTACCTACTTAACGAGGTCAGTAAATCAACTGGAAGCACTACATGGCAATTTATTTTAATTCATGTAATGCAGAGTAACTGTTCTGTGTTAATGCTACAGTTCGATTCAATCAAAAGTAACGGGCAGACACTGATTATTCAAAGTATAAATTCATGCATTCTGTCGTCTGAAGGCTGTTTACTTTTTTAATTGTTTTTTGTTTGAGCTCTGACTTCCTGCCTCAGCTCTGGGACCATCAATCGCCATGGAAACCTGACTGATCAACAGACTGAAGCAGCTTTAAACTTTTATCCTGAACTCATTAGTTACTGTCTGTGAATAAAAAAAACATTCATGGCTTCTGATTTCACTCATCAAACAGATTATTTGAACTAAAACGGAGAAATACATGTTAGACTTAAATCAACCATTCTTATTTTTTTTTAAATTCATATTTGGTTGTAAGGGTGGTGAAGAAAATATAAATACATGTAAATTGTGTAACCTATTTATCATGACTCTTTGTTTTACATGGACTTAAATAATGTAATAAAATTATACCGTCGCTTCATTTTCTTCCGTTTATTTTCTGTGACCTAGAGGAGTGGAGAATGCAGCCTGTTTTAGTTCTGCATATTTGATGTAAACTGGTTAATTTTTCAGCAGCATTGGCTCTAGCAGCTGTTCAGATAGAAATACTCTTAAAAACAAAATCATCATTTAGAAGATTCACATTAAAGGGTAGCCATATTGTAGAAAGAGAAATATAGATTTATTAATTAATGTTCTGTGGGGATCCTGTATGTGTAAATGGTGTGTTCCTCTTTTTTGTGTTGGGTGGGTTTATGTTGGTGTTAAGGCGGGAAGAGGTCCAGATCTGGCAACCCTCCAGCTGTAGAGCAGTGTTTCTACTTACCCCATTTAACAAACACAGCCACCTCCCTTGAAATTTAACACATATATACAACCTGAAATAAAAATATTAGTCTCTTAACGCACTTATTGCCATGCACAATTCTACTCAGGGCATTTTGAGTTGTTGTGGTTTCTAACCTTTCCAATGATGTCAAACACATAATTGATTTTACTTTGAGCTAAATAAAAAGCTATTCTTTACTACTAAGTGTTATGTGCATGCATAACACTTAGTAGTAAAAGTGTTATGCATGCACATAACATGCATAACACGTTAGGTCTATGCATGCATATAGACCTAAGTGTTATGTGCATGCATAACACTTAGGTCTATTTGTAATTTAGAAGAACAATTAAAGAAAAATCGATTCGATCAATAATAATCGAATCGGTCATGAACGACTATGGGACTGTTTTACCTCCATACACATCAATACTCTCAACAGTGAGATATAACTTGGCTGTTATACTTGTTTTGTTTTCTTAATATCGGCATCTTCAACTTTTCTTTTGAGGAGCCCGGTTTTAAGTTACTTATCCATTATTATTTTATTGGTAAGCTAGCTGTGACGTCGCACTTTGGGCTGACGTCACGGCAAATAAACGGTCGTGTACATGCAGTACCTTGCCGATCCCTATGGGGCGCCCGGGAGCACAGTTTGAGAAAGACTGCTGTAATCAAAACCAACTGATTCTGCACCATTAATAAATGCACCTAAACTAACCTTTGCACAAGCATACAACATGATTTTACTTTAAGCTAAATGTTCTTTTAGTTTCTAAAGGGAACTGCAGAAACTTCAATAGTTTTCTTTCTCTAGCTGCGCTGTATCTCTGTTAAACATCTACAAAGGTTTTCTGTCACCAGGAGCAAAATGATCTACCCACCAACAAAATGTAAACGTTTTGTGTCTCACTCAGGTGTTGTGTTTGGATTCGATTTGGGTCAAACGGACAAGACCAGAGGAATTTATTATACTGCTACAAACTGAGCTGAGCTTAAACTTTAACAAAAGGTTGTTAAGTCAGTCGGTAATTTGAGTAAAAGTCAGACAGGAGGCATGTAGAGATACTAAAAGGCATTAAGATCCTATATTTACACCAACAGAGTTTCTTTAGTCAGAGGCTTCTTTAGGACCAATGTAATACTGACAGCTACAGGAAGGGTCTGTGGGCAGATCCTTAACAAAAACAAGCCTTCAGCATCTACAACAACTCTGACGTTGTATGAGGTACAACACCAAGTAGATTCATTACTGTACTTAAGTAAATTTTTCAGGAATCTACTTTACTTAAGTAGATTTAATTGTGAGTACTTTCATCTTTTACTCCACTACATTCCTATAACGTGCTGCGTTGGGTGCTACATTCACGTCACGTTGTGTTTTTTTGATTTGTTTATCAGTTTGAAAGTAATCAATGAGTTCTTTGAGTTAATTGGTTCAAAAAGTGACTCTCAGCTCCAAGTTATAGAAATGGAGTCAGAAAATTAAAATATTGTTCATTACTAACTGACTACAAAGATGAATATAAAGTATTTTTAAGTATGGAGTTGATGACAAACTTGAACTGAAATGCTAGGTGTGTCTAATGCCCCGTTTGGTTTTGCTTTATATTAAATAAAAATGCTCATAATCATTCCTCTGTCTTATTTAGCTTAATGGGACTGACCTCTGCTTTCATTTAATAAAATTCTGATGCACAAAATCAAAAGTCCAAGTGTAAACATTGTCATGGAGGGTAAACACAATAAAAACATTTATTATCTGCAGCATCGTTTGTTAAAATGGCATAACACTATTGATGTATTAAAGAAAATATACATACATAGGCACACATTGCAAGACGGAATACAGTCGACAAGTACTTTCACTTTCAGTACTTTATTTTTAAAAGCAATTACTGACTTTTGCTCAACTAACAATGTTTATGTGGTGCTTTCACTAGGCTGCATTTTTGTCTGTTTATTTGTATTTTACAACGTAAAGTACTGAGTACTTTATCCACTGCTGCTGTCTTCAGAAGTCCTAAACAGCAGGTCTCAGAGGTTTGTTTGAAGAGGGTTAATGACATTCAAATGTTTCAGTCACACCCTCTTCCACTTTGAAACAGACCAATCGTAAACAACACACCTCCGAGTCATTTTTGCAGAAACGAAACGATGCTTGTGTAACAAAGCGCGCCTTTCCTTCCTCGTCACAAACATGGCAGAGCCTCGCGTTCCCGTCAGCATAAATCACCTCTCTTGTCGAATCTGCACAAAGCTTCTCAGGAATCCCACCACCATCCCCTGCGGACACAACTTCTGCCGGGGGTGCATCGAGTGTTTATGGGGCGGGGAGCAGAGGGACGTCAGCTGCCCTGAATGTGGACAGAGGTTTCCCTCCAGACCCTGTTTGATCAGGAACACGACTCTGGCTGAGATGGTAAGAGAGACGGAGACGGGACAGAGCAGGAAGAGGAAAGAAGAGGAGTCAGCTGAGGCCCAGCTGAAGAGAGGCCGGAGCAGCGCCACAGAGAACAGTCTGTGTTGGCTCCACAACAAACCTCTGGATGTTTACTGCTACTCAGACTGGAAGATCATATGTGCTGACTGCGCTGCAATCCGGCACAGGGGACACACGTTTGGGCTGGTGATGACGGAGCGGAAAAGGAAACAGGTACAGGAAAAACAAGGAGTCACCTTAAGATTGCTCAGATGTTCGTTTTAAACCATAGAAACTCTGGTGCAACCGCAGGCACCAGATATGGTAAGCAGTCAGGAATTTAGTTCTGTTGTAAACTAAATTAAAGAAGCAAATTATATGTTTGATTACTCAACTTGTTAGTAACAGTAACTCCTAGGGTAAGTCGTTACCTTTATTCAATTACATTTACACGAGTAACTTTTTCTTTGTAATTACATGCAGAAGTAGTTTACTTCACTGCACTTTTACTTTTACTTGAGTAATATAATGAAGCATGGCTACTATTATTTGAGTAAAAGGTCTGTATACTGTCTGTGAGTAACTTCACTGAATGAACAGACATGTTATAACCCAAAAGTCACCAGACACACACACACACACACACACACACACACACACACACACACACACACACACACACACACACACACACACACACACACCTTTAGTTCTTGTTGAAGTGAGATCTCTTGTTTGTGCATAATTGTTGTTATTCTAACATAATTTTTTATCTGCTAAGCCTCAAGTGCCATTTGGGGATGAAGAAAATATACAGTAATCACAATATTCTGTCGCTTGACAATACAGTATGACAGTACATTATCATGCTCTAACATATGATTATATGTTACTCACTGTATATGTATAATTTGCACATTACGTAACATTTTTATCAGTTTGATGACAGTTTTTAAATTTTAAATATGATGTTCTTGAATTCTTGCATATCCTTTTTAAGAAATATCTTTTATTCTTACTTGAGTAATTTCCTGGATAGCTATATCTTATATTTATTTGAGTAAAAATATATCAAAGTAGTGATTAAACCCCCCCAAAAAAACATTCATTTAAATATTTGATGTATGGGTGCTGTCTGGAAGGTGGGAACTACAATTTCCCCGAGGGAAAATCTCAAAGGTATTAATAAAGTTTCATCTACTCTGCACTACCTCTGCTAATGTGTAACATGTAATTACTCTAAAATATACCCAAAAAAATACTTTTATTTCATGAGGAATATAAGAAGGTCATTTGTGGTTGTTCTTAAAACTGTGGATTGAAAGTTTTTAGATGTGGGGTTACAAAATGAAACCCACATTTCATTATGTAAGTGAAATGTGGGTTGTGGCAGTGTTTGCATGACATTTGCATGTTAAGCACAGCTAAAGGGAGCAGTCACTACTCCACTTAAAGGGAAAGAACTGTTACAGAACTGGTGAAAGAGGAGCTATTTTACAGTAATTTCTGTGACTGGTGTAATTTAAGGATGAGCTGAGGATCTTGCAAACCAAACTGGTGGAGACGCTGCAGGAGCAGGAGAAACAGCAGCAAAACATGAAGAAGAAGTTTAACCAGATTGAGGTGAGAAAATCCTATCGGATCATTGATACTGTTAACAGGTTCTGAGCTTGGAGGGATTTTGATCTTGCTCTGCTGTGTTTAAAACAGAAGGAGGCCAAGAAAACGAAGGATGACTGTGAAACAGTTATAGTTGAAGTCATTGATTGCCTTCAGAGACATTACCTGTCTGTGAGGAAGCTGGTTGAGGATCAGGCGGAGGCAGCAGCAGCTCAGATCAACGTTGCACTTGAGGACCTTGAGACGAAGATAGAGGAGAAGAAGAAGATGTATGATGAGCTCAATCTCCTGGCACAGAGTGACAACAGCGCCTTTTTCCTGCAGGTATGACACCGACATCAGTTCACCTGTGTCATGGTTCTGCATCACCTCTGCAATAAATGTTTTCCTTCTCCCAGGAATGGCCCTCTATGCAGAGTCACTGTGAAAAAGTCCTTCTGCTTTCCTGCAATGAGAGCTCAGAGGACCAAAGTTCACAAATTGAAGCTACAAAGAGAGCTATAGAGCAGATCGGGAGGAAGCTGGAAGACTTCTGTCACCGACAATTTGCTTCAATCTCTCAGATTTGTATGTGTAACAGCCAATGTGGAAGTATTTTATAAAATCAGTTATTTAAAATCCACACCTTGCACATTTTTGTACTTCCATCTGAGTCTCAACTGCTTCTAAAAACAGCCCAAGTGCTTATAAAAATATCTAGCTGTTCTTTGGTAATTAGTTAATGTTTAGTGTCTGGAAAATAAGCCATTTCAAATACTTCCCGATTAGGAAGACACATTCAATGGCCACTGCGCCGTTACCTAGCAACCACAGGCCCTCCCTTAGCAACCCAAGCAGAGCCCAGCCCTTCACCTAGCAACCCATAAGGAACTCAGCTGGTTTACCACTCGCTGTTTGCGCTAATAGCTATTGAAAGAGACAAGGGTTTCATTGTTGACTTACTATTTAGAAACACTTTGCCACATTCTTGTTGGTTTTACAGGAGGCGCTTCTTCTGCTTATGTGCGAGTGTAAACATGACTTGGGGGATGTGGCCAGTAGCAGCTTATTTTGATTTAAAGTGATAGGAGGCTCTAAAACTGTTCATTCTGAAAGGATCTCAAAATAGGTAGAGCAGAGCAGACTAAATTATCATTATAGAAGAATGATTTTGTGCAAAACATATACAATAAACAGGTTTTGTATAGCCTCTAGATCTATCCTAACCTGTTAGAGTAAAGTCACCTTTACAAAAAATTTAAATAAAACATGTTTTTTTGTCAAAGGCTATGATGAGGAACCAGTAAGGGAAAGAAAAATGGAGGATCAGCATCAACAATGTCAATCCAGGGCTAGTTTGTAAAGATTCTGTTTTTAGTGTGTGTGTTTGATGTCATAAAATTTGTATCGTTTTCCTTCCAATTCATAAATACGGACCATTTTACATTGACCAATCATATAAAGATCTGCATCACATATTGATGTTGTTCAATGTCTCCTTGTAGCTTTGACTGGAGAAGGTTGGAAGGAGAACGTGGAGCCAACAACTAGAGAAGATTTTCTGAAGTGTGAGTTTATATTCAGATCTGAATGTTTCCAACTTTCTTTCTGTCTCTGAAACTCCAATTTTACTCCTTTTCCTCTGGTTACACCAGATGCCTGTGACCTCTCTTTGGATCCCCAAACGGCTCATAAGGACCTGATCATCTCTGCTGAAGACAAACAGGTGATCAGGTTGTCTGCCGACAAATGCCAAATCCCAGCTTCACTTCATCCAGGGAGGTTCATCCATCGATACCAGCTGCTCTGCAGGGAGGGCCTGCAGGCCGAGCGGTGCTACTATGAGGTGGAGCTGGAAGGAGACAAGGCAGAGATCGCCCTCGCGTACAAAGGGATAGACAGGAAAAGCAGCACGAAGAAGTCGGCGTTTGGAGCCAATGAAAACTCCTGGAGTCTTGATGTCTCTCGGACTTACTCTGTGAGCCACAGATCAGAAAGCGTCGAGCTCACGCAAGAGCGCAGGGGGAAAAAGATCGGAATTTATCTTAAATTCAAGGAGGGAACTCTGTCTTTCTATGAGGTGTCGGATAGCATGAAGTTTCTGTACAAGGTAGAGACCCAATTCACAGAGCCACTGTATCCAGGGTTCTGGCTCGACAATAAATGCAGCATCAGGATCTGTGATTTGAAGCAACACAAGCAGTAGATGTTCAGACATTTCAGATCAAAATGTGGTTTCTATGCAGAACAGCAGCTCAGGCGTTATGCTCTGTGACTTCATGATGGTTTGACATTTCTTCATTGTGGGTAAAAAATAATGCACTACCAATACTTACTATTATTTAGCTTATTTTCTGTTTTAGCTTCCTGTTTCTGGTTATTGTTTTCTGGATGATTTTGTTTGGTGTTCATGTGGAATAAGCTTCAGACTTGTCTGAAATACATGACAGGTCAGGTGGACAAAGCTGAATGATTTCCTTCAGTATCTGTCACAGATTAGAGGCTTATGGGTTTCGTCTGTGTTTGCACTTTAACTATTTTCTTATTCTCTTTAGCCCGTTATGTCATATGTCTCTTCCTTCCTCTGTAATTAGCTATAGTAGTTCCTTGACCCCTTGATTACATCTGTGTGTGTTTGTTGTTCGGCTGAGTTCTCTGTGTTTTTCATAAAATCAATTTCATCTTATGTCTGCTTCCGTTACGTTGTAGTTTTGGTCAAATTGAACAAATCATGAAAGTATCAAACTAAAAAAAATGGTAAATTCACTATTCAAAAGTTACATTATACAATTGCAGCTGTCAAGTACGAATAAAATAACCACATGAGAGAAAATAGTCTCAATTATTCAAAGGTTGTCTCATCTTGTATTTAAGTCTAATGAGAAAATATTTATCCCATTGCAGGTATCAGGTCCCAGTGTGAGAACCAAAGCTTTAGAAATGACTTTCCAATCATTTCCAGAACAACCTAATCTTTTCTCATCTTTTTCTCATCTTTCCTTTGATTTCTGTCAGTCGGGACAAGATGTGTTGTGTTTTTAAATATTTTATCCTAATTCAAGTTGTCAGCCAGGTTCTAATTAGGCTATTTCTTTGTTCTACTGGTGAAGCAGGAATCAGCTTTCAAACACAAACAGTAAAAAAAAAACTGGTTAATCAGATTTAATTCACAGTATAACAAGGAAGGCAGTTATATTTTCCATTGCTTTTTTAATTATTTAAAAACTGTATGTTGTATTTACTCAGATTGTCTTTGATAGTAAAATTTGTTTGATCTGAAATGTGTGACAAAGGAAAAAGCAGAAACTCTGCATAAGTTGTTTTAAACATAACTGTGTGTAATTGTAAAAATGAATTGATTATCTTTATTTTCTGTCTGTTTTAAAATGTTCTT
This sequence comes from Micropoecilia bifurca, assembly GCA_903067075.1. NCBI lineage: Eukaryota > Metazoa > Chordata > Actinopteri > Cyprinodontiformes > Poeciliidae > Micropoecilia > Micropoecilia bifurca. Next base: position 21,434 of record CAEGAF010195198.1, read on the forward strand.
TGGCTGAAAGAACAACTAAGCAACTGGTTAGTAGCTAGTATTTAATTCTACTAAACAGGTTCAGAAATACCTTTCTAGTTGCTGGTCATGTTTGAACCACCATTCAGGTCTTCAAATACCTGCTTAATTAATTAAGCAGGTATTAAGGTCTCACTTCAACAAGTACTACCTGCTTAATTAATTTAAATCTGAAAAATGCTTTTAAAAGCAGCTTTTAATTGAAGTATTTGACAAACAAACTGCCTGTTTGAAGTGTGAGACTTCAATCTAATATCAAATTAAAATTTGCTTTCAGCATCTGTTATTTGCAATACTTTTATGCTTCATTTTCTTTAATGTCTTGTACAGCACTTAATCACTACAAACTAATTTGCTTTCCTTTATTAAATGTGCCGTCTGAGCAGAGGACACAAATATTTATCACATCTGTGTATCTACTTTTCTCTCCCTTTAATAAAAGCTTAAGTTCTATGCACTAAATAAGTCATATTACCACAATACTGAAAAAATAAATTCTGTTGCCTACACTGGTGATTTAAAAATGTTTTCACATTTTAATCTGATTTGTTTTAGTTACAAAAAGCTGTAAAAGCTAATTTCTCCAAAGCTCCTGTGACTCATTATGGAGGTAAAAAGAAACAAACACAGCAGAGGTACGTTTACTCTTTATTTACATTTTACATGGCTATGTTTTATAAGTTTTACACCACTTGTGAATCATTCATCCGTACGACTGAGGAGAAACAAAGAGAGTCTGTAAAGGGATGTTTCTAAAGTGTCTCCAGTACAGATAACGCCTGAAGTGTGAGCTCAGTAAGGCCCTGCACACACCAGTCTAACTCTACACAACACACACATTTATAAATATAAACACACACACACACACACACACACACACACACACACACACACACACACACACACACACACACACACACACACAC
>CAEGAF010195217.1:0-65920 GCA_903067075.1 Micropoecilia bifurca
CACACACACACACACACACACACACACACACACACACACACACACACACACACACACACACACACACACACACACAGATCAAGTTACCAATAAAAATAAAAATATATAAAAATATATATTTAAACCTACAATCACTCTTTAACACTCTTTAACAAAGTGACAAGATGTTCAATAATTTCTTTTTTCAGTCCCTGACTGCTAAACCTGTTGATGTTTTATACTAACACAGAGTACATGGTAAAGTCAGAAACCAATATAACAGCAGCTATAAAAATTCTTGTTCTTACTGTAAACCTTTAACTCACAATGCCCCTTGACCTTATATACTGACGAAGATGAAAAGGCCACATATAAAGGAGCGCTTGGTCAGACAAAAATTAATAAAATTCTACGCACTTTGAATAAATTATAATGTGGCAGGTAATGAATCCCAACCTTCAGTATTTCATTACTCAGTGCAGTCATGTTATTAAGCTCTAAATATAGCCTTATTATAAATTCAATTTCTATCCACTGGATTCAGGAAAAAGAAATGTCCCTCTTTGAACATCAGGTGTGTATTTCACTTTGCTGTTCACATATTAGAGCTGAACCCATTTCTTCCCTTTTCTCATCCGTACTACGCCTGCTTGAGTTATAGCCACCTCTAACATTTACCGGCAGGACAAAGGAGCCTTTGCAATGAGAATTTGAAATAGATGAGCGAGTCAGTGAGAAGCCTTAACAAGAACGGTTCAATTATTTTGATGATCGGTCTCAGAAAACGTTTCCTAATGATACTTACATCCCCATCATACGTCTCAGGGGATTTAGAAAATATATATTATGAAAGAATCTCCACCTCAGCACTGCATTTCTAAAAATCAGCAGATATGTACAGGATGGAACATTTTTAAAACTTCCACTAATCTTGAGAGACCTCGCTTAATCTTAATTGTTAATCCCATCTAAGGTGACTCTTTTTTTTTTTACCCGAATCCTACCATGCACGGTAGATCTGTAATTAGAATGATGCATAATGAACTTGACCCCCAGGGTGGGCAGATGATGTCCTAATCAGGGTCGATGAGCTAATCTATTTCGACAGAGGAGTCAAAGGTCATAGATGAAGCTACAATTCTAGACAGACCTAATGAATAACAATAGGTGGATTAACTGAAATCCAATCTCTTATAGAAAAGACATTTTCGAATGCTGTCCTACAGATTTGCATGGTAAGAAAGAGAGTAGTTATTTCCAACAGATTGGAAAAAAATCTTATTCGGGACATATTTGTCACTAATTGTTCCGAAAGCTTTTCTTATTAACTTAATCTCACCGTCTTCATTATTAACAATCTAAAATGTATAAACTACATAATGTTCACACACCATGTTTGTTTTATGTTTTTTGCTAATTTTTTTACTTCTCTCTAGTTATGACATACAATAATATGCATGTGTTAAAAACCACATTATTTTTAATACAATTAAGGAGACGTTTTGTCTTCTGAACTCCTGCAAACCAATTTGTTATGCACAAGGGAAATGGAAAATTAAATCTTGTAATGAACTTTATTCAGTGAGGTTTCATGTGTGTTAGTAAAGTGAAATTAGTATAAATATGTCTGATAATATGTAAAGTGTCTAGCAATAGTAGTCATATCTTTTAAACATTTTAGCTTATCATGTTACAACCACAAACATTAATGTTGCTATTGAAATTTTGTGTGATAGATCAACACAAAGTAGTGCAAATGAAGGGGAAAAGATGTCTGAATTTTTGCAAAACCACCTCAACCTGCGTATGTAGCACAAGTCCTTTGGGGTATGAGCTTTGAACAACAATAGACTGAAATATCTGTTCTTTGGTTTGTTTTTTAATGCAGAAAAGCTCACATTCAGATTGAATAGAAAACATTTCTGAAAACTATTTCCCAGCCTTTTCTTCTAGGCCACTCTAAGACATATTATGCTTTGATACAAACCATTCTATTGTAACTCTCGGTATGCGTTTAGGGCTGCCATCTTCCTATAATGTGAACCTTCTCCCCAGTCTCAAGTGTTTTTGCAGCCTCTAACAGGTTTTCTTTCAGGATTTCCCTGTTAAGCTCCATCTATATTCCTATCAAAACTACATTTTCATGTCCCTACTAAAGATAAACATCATAATGGCATTATATTGCAAACACGATGTCTCACCACTTGGATGGAGTGTATAGGGCAATGTGCAGCACTTTATTAATACAGTGTTTTGCATGTAGACAAAAAGGTTTTTTGCTTTCATTTGACCTGAGCACCTTCTGCCACATATCTGCCATGTGTCCTGTTAAAATACTATAAAGACCTTATAATAGGACCGCTTGACTTAGCTGAGTTTCTGTTTCAATAAATTATCTCTTGGCTCCTCTAGTTAATATGAGCTTTCCAGCTGCTTCTTTGAATTGTGTTTTCTTTACTTGGCCTGTCAGTGTAGCTGACCACGTCTTGGGAAGCATTATAGCTGGATCAGATTTTTCCAATTTATTTTGTTATTTGACTGTTATAATCATCTATTTAATGTAATTGTTCAAATAAATCAATTCGAAACCAAAACCTCTTTCAAAGAAAAGAGAACTGGCCAAGAGGTCAGTAACGTAAACACATAGTTTAACAATCTTATTACTTATTTATTTTAAAAAACAATTACACAGAGACAATGTACATAGATGATAGGCTGGAAAGTGCTCTGAGATGTTCTAAGCTTAGAAAATAATTTCATAACCTAACCCTTCTTTAAATATCTTCATAATGGGAACACACTACTTGTCTGGTGTGTTCCTTGGTAAATGTGAAGCTGTTTCTTCACTGATTGTCTCTGACAAACCTCTGATGCCCTTGCTAAACAGCTATTATTACATTTACTTAATTTACCAATTACATGCCTTGCAAAATATTTTATTAAAAGCTTATCTGAAAGGAAGGTTTTATAGAGGTGTCCCTCACATTTCAAATGTTTAGTTGTAAAAATTGAACATTGTTTATATTTTTCCATTCACATCACAGTTATGATCTATTTTGTACTGGTTTAATTCATGAAATACCATAAATTACATTGAACTCAGTAGTGTGATGAACACAATTCAACCTTGAGGGTCTCCTATACAAACCTCAACCAAGGTCATAGTGTCAGAGAACAAATTTCCAATGTTGACCCCTCTAGGGGCACGGAGGGCCTGCATGATGGAGATACCAGAAAAAAGGTGACATACTAGAATTGAGAAGGAAATTCTAGTATGTGCCTTTTTGTTCTTTCCTTTGCTTTTGCACCTGTGCTAAAAACATGCATGAATCCACCGAGTCAATTTGTTTGCACACTTGGTGTAAGAAAGCAAGCCATTTCAGTACGCCAGTGTGTTTGTTTAGTCTGATGGCTTGTGTGTGCAGCCTGGGTAATGATCAGTTCAGCACTGAAAGCTGTGCAGCTTGCCAGTAGCGCACCGAGTGTGTAGCAGATAATTGTGTTTGCATCTCTATCGCCACACGTACGGGAGGAAATCCATGTGTACACGTTCCAGATATTACTTTTTGTTTACCCAGTGGTCTGTATAATGCAGATAATTGTAGATAACAGGTTTGCTTATGAAGGCTGTCAGTATTGCTTCAGCCGTCTTCTTATTTATTCAGTTTCAAATGTTAATATTTGTTTGTGGCTCAATGTTCGAAAATCAAAACCCAGAAAAATGGATTTCTAATTTAAGTGATTTAAGTGCAAGTTAACTTTCTTTAGCAGAGAAAGTCTACCAATTTAAACATCAAACCAGGGCTCTGCAATCACAACTATTTAACCTTCTTCAACCTTTAAAGCTTCTCAAGTTTCATTTCTTGACGGGTTTGGTGTTTCTGATTACAACACGTATCACTTTTTTCTGCCATTGCTTGACAAAAGACTCTGTTTATAACATCGGGAAAGTTAAATTTGGAATTTGGTGTGGATTTGGAAGTGGCCGATTGACGGTGGTGGCCTGGTAATTCTTCCACCCGAGTGGGAGTTCCAGCTCATAAAGGGGAGGGTGTCCCTGTAGATAGATTTTTCATTTAAGCTTATCAGAAACCTCTTTGTACAGCTGTTGGCGTTTTTCTGGCACGCTTGACTTTGACCTTCATTTGTTCCTGAGTCGTCTAGTATAAAGTGAGTGCATGTTACAATGCCTGATTTTATTCCAAATGATTTACATTTTTTTTTTTCATAATTTTAGCCCTCCTTTTTCTATTGAATTACATAAAAAAACTGAGGATGTAGGGACAGTAAGCTGAACAATCTGGAGCAATATTTTTATATATAGATGGAGACGTTTTCTCATAGCCACATGGGTGTAGTTCATTGGTTAATTGTGTGACTGACTAATTAAGCATCTGTGTTGTCAATACCATCCCTACAGCAGTGACATGCTTCCCTAAAGATGAGCCTTGGATCACCTCTTACCTGAAAGCATTCCTGAATATAAAATAAAGAACCTCAGAGAGCAAGACAGGAAATTATTGGGGACAATACATAACTACTCAAAGTCAAGATTAGTAGCACAGTAGCACCACATTAGCCTAAACTTTCACCATTATTTATGAGTCAACTTTTCAGACTACTTCAAAATACACAGATGACTAGATTTATTTAATTAGCCATCTTCGTGTGGGAACAATTATTTCGTGTTGAATGTGAACAAAAATAACTATATGATTGTGGAGATTTTGTGAACCACTAGCCTGGTCACTTCTAGCCAAGACTAAAACCATTTAAAACAATTATGTCTGACAATATAACACCTCATGACTTTGTGACAAATGACTGGCCAGAACATGGCATACAAGTCATGGTCATTGTGTCAACAATTTTCACAAGAGTGGATGGTATGTTGGTAGCCAAAGTATGTTATTTTGGGGATTTGTGATTCCAGGTAAGATTATAAACATACCAGAACCTAGACATGGCCAATATGCTAGATAATATATTTTTTATTGACAGTGATTTTTTTCTTCTATTAAATCAAATATGTTGCGATGTGTAGTTAGGTAGTTTGTATAAGCATCCTAATTGTTAAGAGTTCAGCAGTTATAAACATTAGCTAAACTAAATCAAATGACATGGGAAAACTATTTTCTACATATTTTGTCATCAAATTTGCCATCAAGAGAAGTTGGAGCAAAGGATGTAAATTCTGCATATTTTCATACAAAATGACTTGTGTGTGAAATTGCATGGATGATTTCAATACTCCTTAACTAGGCCAGAGTCTAAGGATCTCATTGCCTTGGAATGTTTTAAGTTGCTTAGGAAACACAGAAGGAAGACCCAGGACAATGCCAAGTAATCCCAGGTCACTGGGGTTCATTGTGGGCCTCATGACCCAAAACTTAATTGTCTCTACTGTACTGTTATTGGTGAACACCAGAGCCCTGAGACCAAAGACATGATGTTGCTAGGAAAAATCTATTGAGATGTGAACATGGTGGTTAACTGCCCGTGAATTTGCAGGAAATAAAATGCCATGTTCGATAAACACAAGCCTCTGGTATGTGCTTTCACATTGGACTTTGTAAAGTTCTGTGAAAGCTAGCCAACAGAAGATCTGATGGTCCAAATAAAAAATAAGTAGTTAAGCAAAACATGTATCACAAATACTGACCACTGATTTATGAGTGCTTTAGAAGCTCACTGTGAATGTTTTAGTATTTGAGGTTCTGATAATTAGAAATCAAAGAAGTGTAAGAACAATTCACATCGAGTGAAGCAGGTGACATGGATGGACAACAATAAGTGGGACTTGGGCACCCTTCTCTAGACTTATGTGGTCAAGCTTTGGGGTTGGAGAGCTTCACAAGCCCCTGGCCGTGCGCCTTGATTTTTGTTGCTTCTTTGGACTCCAGTTCCCAGATGGATGCCTAAAACTCTGACTGTTGTCTGTGGCGAAACACCAAGCAGCAGTTTCGATTCCACGCCCTTTTTGGAGTCTGTTGTTGGTGTCCTGGAACGGATTCCATCCAGTACCTCAGGGATCTTCAGTGACCACATTGGCAACAACAGCAGTATCTGGAGGGGTGTGAGGGAGAAGGACAACTTCAAGTTATTGAATCACAAGTTTTCCACGTTAAACAGTCAGTTCATATTTCCTGGCCACACCCCACTGGGAAGAGGCCACACCATATTTGCTTGAGATATCTCGTCTAGCATTGAAAAATCTTGGGAAACCCCAAGAGGTGGAGGACGTCACTGGGGAAAGTAATATCTGGGGTTCCCACCTGGACCTGTTGCGACCTCAGTCTCACCCTGGATGAGTGGAAGACTCACCAAGATGACGAGGGAGATACTTCAATTACCCCAACAATACTTCAACTCCTACATTTACGATTTTATCTGAAGCACAATGTTCCTGAAGGTGCGGCTACTTAGAATAAGTAACAGATCGTCTTAAATTCCTGATGAATTCCAGTGATTCATTAGTGATTCATCCATTTGAACATTTACTGAATGTTGTCCCCGCAGTTTTTAATAAAAAATTGCCAAAGCTGATGTGCCATTGAAAATTAAAGTGTCTAATTTCCTCAGAGTAAGAGCAGAAAGTGACGTAAATTTGAAAACCAGTTGAAATTTAACACCAGATCCTCTTTGATGTTGTTTTTCTCTCAACCTGGCCACTCACCCTTCAGCCACACATACACAGACAAGCACACATGCTCGACTAGTACTGGCCTAATTGCAGGACCGGAGCCCTGAATCATCATTTAGACAGTTTTTTAGAAAACTCAATCGTGTGGACGAGCAGAGTGAACTAATTATCTGCATGCTGTTTTCCCAGCCAAGCTAGTAATTTAGCGGCAATTGACCTCCTGCAGTTTCCCGGCAAATGAAAACATGCAGGCCCGTCTGCTAACGAAGGCTCTGAAGACCCCAGGGTTTGTCCTTTCTCTGCTATGCTCAGTGGACATAGACCCCCTCACTTCACTTCCAATTTACTTCTTTACAACCTCCCGGGGAGACATCATCGTCCTCACACTGTGTAATCACTTAACATGGCTGCAACGGACGAAAGGCTAGCTTGGATAAAAAATTCAATACAATGATTGTCGACATGATTGGGTTTGTATTTTTCAGTTTGACTTCTGTGGGACTGTGTCTTCTCCTCTTGTTTATAGCCTCACTTGCTCTGGCATAAGCATGTAGAGCAGTCAGTGATCTCCAATCCTGCTATGAAAGGCTCTTTGTTAACAATGGAGGTTTGTATAGATACACGGAATGGCATAGATCTGCTGAGTGATTTGATGTCAACACTTGTGCATTTGACTGTTTTTATTAGCATACATGATGCTCCTCTGTGCTTTTTTTGCTTCTTTAGGCCCTCAAGATTCCACCGTTAAAGGAAAATGATTAGTGATGACGATCATTTTCTGGCAAAAAGGTAATGTTCTTTAGTGACTGGAAGACAAGCTCCTGATTATTAAAGTTACAGTAGATAACTTTCATTGCATATTTTGAAATATTTTTTAAAGCTCTGTCACTATGTCTTAATAGTATAACATAAGACAGATAACCTGTGAAAAAATTCAAGTTGCTGTAGCCCTACTGCAGCCTACTGCAGACGGCAGGAGGCTGTAGCCCTACTGCAGGTCTCACCATAGTCTCTCTAACGGGGAACAACACAAGAAAAATGAGACTTAAAATTGTTTGTTCAAATACATTTTCCATTCAATTTGACAGAGACTGAGCCAGTTCGGAGAGACCTAGCCCCAACATTTGCAGTATGACATGTATGTGTGTCCTGCACATGGAGTAGTCAAATGACAGAGATTGTGATGAAGTTCTAAATTCAACCAGAACATGTGTGTCCTTATTGTCACTTGTGTATTTTTGCATTTAAAGCGGGTGGGTGGGTTTATGCACATATCAGACAGACAAGCATGAAAAAAAAGTTTAATTTCCTTTTTGTGGCCACTTAGGTAAACATCATGGCCTTATTAAGACTGTGTAGTGACTCCAGTGTAATGTGTTAATGTTTATGTGTGTATGTTTAAGTTCACCACAAAAGTAATTTTGATGGTACAGTTGCTGTGAATGTTTTTTTTCTTTTTTTTACTGCCAGTTAGTGATGCCAGTAACTGGGGGAGACAAAGCACATCTGTTGTCAACATGTATGAAGCTCTGTTTGGGTGGAAAAAACGACATAAAATGCAAATTGGACAAAGTCCTAAAGTGTAATTAACACTGCGGCAAAATTCCCTGTTTCTGCTTTCAATCTAATGTATACTATGTTGGTTTGGTTAACTTTTAAGTCTGATCTTGCCTATGTATTTATAATGTTTCCAGAGAACAAAAATGTGATCAGTCATTAAATAGGACCTGCACACACTGCAGAAAGATTAGGGGGTGAAACTCTTACAATGAGTCCTTTGTCAGTGGATTATGTCAAGATTAAATAAATTAAGTCAAGTTATTGGATACCCGTTTGATCAATTAATTGCAGTGAAGCTAAATAATCTGCTTGTATAATCTGTTACAGCTCAGCATATTGTTGTCATTGTGTTATTTGTCTATTTCCTTTGACTAGTTCAGTGTTTTTCAACCACTGTGACGCGGCACATTAGTGTATTGTGAGTGATCGTCAGGTGTGCTGTGCAAAACATCCAATTTCACCTAACATATTTTCCAGACTATAAGCTGCTACTTTTTTCCGACACTTTGAACATGCAGCTTTTCTGTGGCTTTTTCTTCAGCCACCAGGGGGCTCTTTAGCAGGACGTGAATCATTGAAAGTCAAAATTGGAAATCAAAGAAGAACGCGCTAATTCTCATTTAGAACAAGCACATGCTAGCAGCAGGCACGACGGAGAAATGTTTTCAAACTTATATGATGCAGCTTCTAAGTTGAGGAGTATCAATCTGGCAGTACAGGAGGGAAATAGAGCCGCTGCACGTAAACTCGGCGTGAACAAAACCGGATTTGAAGACGGAGAACTGCATCCTTAATATATCCAGCAGTTATTAGGACGCAGCCCTCTGCTGGGTCCTTATGGGAAACGGAGAGCGGCAGAGATAACAGCGGCCTGTAGCCCGGTGCGGCTGATGTATGTAAGTTTCCCGAAGGGGGGTTCAAAAAATTTGAAGGTACGGTTTATAGTATGGTGCACTTATAGTGCAGAAAATACGGTAATTGGTCTTAAAAGATTTTTTGAAAACGAATTATCTGCAAATAATGCCATCTTTGAGTGTCTTAGCTGTAGTAGTGACTAGCGGCGTAATCATGTAATTTTACTACCACTAGATGGCAGTAGGTACAGAGCATTTTACATTAAAACAAGATCATTAGTGATGCCTGAACAGTGTTGTTTAGGTGTATTTTTGATGTGGACATGTTAAGTGCAATTTGAAATAAGAAATGTAAAATATGATAAAAAATAAATGTTTGTGTTTATTTGATTCCTATTCAAGACACTTTGATGAGAATGACTATATATGTAATATAGGCAGCTACAGAGTATCTTTGTTTACATTTTTGGTTGGTGGTGTGCCTCGTGATTTTTTTCAATTAAAACAATGCACCTTGGTTCAAAAAAGGTTGAAAAACACTGGGCTAGTAAACCTGAATCATGGTGTGATATTGTCATGATTTCCACCTGACTGAAACTGATTGATGAAAATCTTAAAGTTGTGAATGTTGGGGTTCCAGCCATGAAGAACTTAAACAAGAATCTGGTATACAAACTATTAATCCAGGAATACACTGCATTAACCTAGTTTTGGTTCCAGAAGGAGGAAGAGACAGAAATTGAGGAGTGGAAACTCTGTGATATCATAGGGTGTATATAACTTCCCAGCAATGGTTTCAAACTCCATTTCTCAAGGGCCAATGTGCTGCACCTTTTAGATGTCACTCTGCTTCCTAACACCTGGCTCCAATATTAGCTCATTAGCAGAGGCTGTTCCCTGTTCCCTCTTCTGCTGCCTCTTTCTTTGCTTGAAGGAAGGGAGACATGCTTTCTCTAGGAAGCCCTGAACCCAAAAAAAAACTTCAGATTACTCTTTGTGCATCCAGTGTCTGCATTCTAGCTAAATTAAAATAGTTTGAATTGGAGCCATTGCCTCCATTGTACATATACATTCTAGTAATAGTTCAACTTTTTCCTCACAAAGACTTTCTTTGCTAACTGTTTCTCTAGGTAAACATTTGTGCACTAATCTGAGACGAACAGCAGAGCAGATTGTATACAGTACAACATGCCACGACTGTAATCAGGATGTAGCTGCATCCTTGTCAACCTACGGCCATGTTCCGTATGTTTGCTCATACTCTGTTGAATTGAGCTGCCATTCTTCATTAGTTTTGATTACTTTCGTTTGTTCCTGTGTTTTGACATCAATCATCGTACTTCCTTTACAGCAACATTGTTCCTTTCCAGCTGGTCGTATTTGTGTGTCAGGGCACTCCCTGTGTGTGTGTGTGTGTGTGTGTGTGTACGTACGTGTACGTGTGCGTGTGTGTTTGCTTGGTTCATTTCACAGGTGGTTCACTGTAAATCTATAGGAGTTAGAGAAAAGCAAACACAATTTCAATGTCTGTGAAGTGTGAAGGTGAGAGTCAGGCAGTCTATTGTTGAAAAGTGTCTAAATATTGACACTGTTTTGCCACTGTGAGTACATAGATCTTCAGAATAGATTTGAGTTTGCAAAACCATTAGGCAACATTCATATTTTTATTGAACAAATAAAAAAAAACAAAATAAATTGGTAGAATAATTGTACTGTACATTTCTCGCTGTTATTATTCTAAGTTAGCAATTTCTATCAAAACATGTAAGAACACAAGTGAAATACTAATACTCCTATTATTTCCATATTAGTGTAAGCCATGAGTGGTCTATAAGTATTTTATTATCTTGTGTTCATCCTCAGGAAAAGACAAAACAACGAGAGCAATAGTCAAATCCTATTTTTTTTCTGAGATCATTGTGTATCTCTTTATGTATTTTGGATTTGATATATGATATTTGGTTTCAACTGCATATTTTCAATTATGTTGTAGTTTAATGAGATACAATTTCTATTATGATTCTGGTCATCCTGGGTCATCGTAACATGATCATTTTGGGCAAGCTCAACGAGCTGCTCTCACTCTGAATTTGAAGGAATGACGAGACTAAACCGCTGCCTTGGAGCAGGTATTCTTCACTTGGATGTTCGTATGTGTCCCATTATTTTTCTCTGAGAACTTACAGGATTGAGAGAGACAGATGACCATCCTAAACCAGATGGTTTACGGATGGTTTTATGCACTATTTTCTCATGTGTGGTGTGAAAGTTTATGATGAGATGGTTCAGATTTGACTTTTGCAAAAGCTTATTTTTTGTTTTGTTTTGTTTTTTTATGTAAAGCACCATACAATTACGTTTGCATTATATTGGTAAATTAATAAATCTCCACTGAAGTACTTACTGTATGTTTACAAGAGCCCATTCCTTCTTAAAATCCACTGAATCCTTGAAAAGCTAAATGTATTGACTGTCATTTTGAAATAGCGAGATATGTACAGCTCTCCCTCTGCATGATCCATAATATGATTTATAACCCGAGTAAGAAGTAAAATAATCTGTCTGGAATATCTCAAGAGGAACAGCAGTTGAGGAGGGTAAAGATGCAACTTTTGGCCCGACAAAACAGAACTGGCTTCCATGAAAGCCTCTGGGACGACGAGGTGAGTGAGTGGTTGGCAGAAAAAGAACATGAGGAAAGGTTTGCAGGAGTGTTATGTCTGACTTGCGGCAGAGTTCTTTGACCTGGCATGTCTTCTAATGACTGTGGCTTTGACAAATCGACTGGGGAGGGTTGGAAACATAACGCAAGAGAGACGTGGTAAAAAAGAAGTAAGTCTAACAAACTAGCTTTTTTTTAAAAAAAGAAAATAGACAGTTTAATTAAAATCTGCTCTCGTTTAGTGCAACTGCAATGATGTTTTCTCTGGAATTGCCCATCCAGGCATGCCCCATAACCAAGAGGATGGACAGTAAGTCCAAGTTTGCACATATTGGCAATTAGAGCAGAATCTAAATGTTGCCCAAGGACTGTTGCAGATAGACAGGCATAGCCATTAACATTCAGTCTGCCCTCTATAGTAAGTTCAATACATTATTTCTATCCACTAGTTTCTTACCTGGTAGAACTAGCCTGGCCACTGCCTTCCTGCACTTTTCTGTTTTATTTACTTCTCGCTTACAGCTAAGTCTGGGACTTTTCCCCTTCACTTGGATTCCCTCGAGTAAATGTTCTAATCCACAAACAGAAGGAGAAAGTTGTGAACATTGACATTGATTTTCTGTGCTGTTAGAATTGTAGTCTGCCTGTAGTTTTAGCAATGTAAGCGGAGGAAGTGAACGAAGCCCTTCAGTCCGTGTCGGCCACACTTCCAATTATTAACATTAACTACCTCATTTGACCTGGCACTAATCTATTGGCAGTGATGACTCTTTACAGCACATTTCCAGCAAGCTTCACAGTCTTTAACTGATGCATTAAATACTCGACAATGACGATACATTACCGATTGAGTAACATTTAAAACTTCCAACAGAGTCCGCGCTTACAGGAAGTGATCATTTGTCAAAAGCTGAGAGGCCAGATCTTCACAAAGTGTATTACCTGGGGCGATGTTGGAACCAAGTCACTTTTCAATTTACTACCATGGTCTACACTACTGTTGATGTTGTAGCTGAAGCACAAAGTTGCTCTTTGCAAATATAAAAATCCACATACAAAATGTGTATTTTTTTTCTCATACACATTTATATTCTTAAGTATAACTATATACCACAACTCAACGCTCCCAAACTAAGTGGTTATTCTCTGAAACCTTCTTGAAACATACAAAGTAACGTTTCAAACTAGAAAGCATGAGCTTTCTGGACAAGGTTATAGTATATTTCAGAAACGTCAGATTTCTGGAATATACTATAGCTACTATCTGGATTTCAAGATTATTTAGTAGGGCTGTCAACATTAACACATACATCAGAACATTTTAAGGAGTTAAAATTATTCAACCCACCTAATTTAAAACTTAACCTAAAGATCTCTCTCCATGTGAGAATGACCTAATTCACATTAGCGCATTATGAGTTATGTTACACATGGAGAGCAACGAACAACAACAAAAGGTGAAGTTTTCTGCCACTGCATCCAAAATTGAACATCTACATGTATGAGCTTGAAAATCCAGTCACTTGGCTGGATGAGAACAAGCGACAGTCGCCAAGCTCCATAGAATACGAATAGCAAGGGACATTTCTAAATTCACATTCAAAACATAATGACTTCCTTGAAACTTATCTGAATTTAAAAACCTGGACAGCTTAGAAGATTCAGACATGTTTGGTTTGAGACAATAAAACATTTTCCTTTTTGACATGTGCTACATGGGTAATTATAAAGTCAGGCACAGAGATTAATTGAGATTGATCACAACGTGTCATTAATATGAATACATTTTAATCTAATGTATAAATAGCACTAATATTTAGACTTGCTATTTATTGGGACTGCAGATGCAAATTAGTTAATCAATTTGTCACATTTATGTTTGAGCTGCACACTGTCCCCTATAATAATAATAAAGTTCACTATTTGTTTATATAAAAATATGTCTTTGGTTGTCCAAATACTTATGGAGCTACATAAAGATGCCAGCTCTACATGAGTTTTGGCAAAGCATCTCTCACAGATGCTGATTAGACTCTCCACTGACCTGTTTTAATTAAAAAGACACAAGTGTTGTGCATGGTTAAATGTGCATGGTTAAACTGATGTAAAAAATGGCTTAACTGGCTCAAATCCAGTATTAATAATCAAATTCAGTACTGTGTCATCAAGTACGACACATTAAGTTCACACAAACAGAGGCTTTGCAGAAGAAAAAAAACCTGTTTAGCAATGTACAGTACTTCTAATCTTGTATATCTTGTAAATGTATATTTTTCACAATGTAATTTTTCACATTCCTTATATTTATAAACCAGCCTATGTGATATTAAACTTACATATTGATTCAGTTCATCGCTGCTATTTCTCTGATCTTATTTAAGCACATTCAACAACACTTTTATGATTTTACTAAATGTTCCATCTATTGACCTTATACCATAGTAGAAAATCTACTGCGCTGCCTTGCTCAAACCTGGGCTGTCTTTCTCGCAACATATGTGTATATGTATATATAACACGGAAAATAGAGGTAGCAGTGTGCTAGAAGTCTAGTATGTTAATCAGGGTGTATAGCGGTGTGATTAAGGCATTGCAAATTTGGAAAAGTTAGTTCATAGCGTCTTGGCTTAAAGATGTGGAAACTGACACCCTCATAGCACAAACTGGAACTGGTGAGTAGAAGAATGCATCCACAAAGACTGCGTAAGTTAGCGACTGACTTCTTTGAAACTGTATAGAGAAGAAGGCTTCTCAAAAAACCAATTAGTACATGTTGAATACTATTTAAGCAGACTAGCTACAAGATTACATAGATTTTCCCAATTGCTCATTTGCTCATTAAGTAAGTGATATGGTAGAACACAAAAAACAGGTATCATTGTGCTGGAAATCTAGTGTGTAAAAGCTAAATCAAATAAATTCCACGAACAATGTAAAATCAACCATTGAAGGTAAGATTGTTACGATGTTTTGTTACAGCTTGGAATGGAAGACAAAATGAAATGTGAGAAAGAAGAATAGAAATTTGGATGTGGTTATGGATTTATTAAATACATCATGCACAGAATAGGCAACTCTCTAGAGATATTGAATTTTATAAATAAAGAGACACATATTTATATTTAAAGTCCCAGTTAGGTTTCAGTGGGGGCTTAGTGTGAGGATTGCATTGCCTAACAAAGCAAGTGATGAACACTAAATGCTGAGCTGCTCATATTCATCACTAATCAGATGAGCTGTATTTCACCGGCAGTATGCAAATTACCAATGGGATTGTGGTATTAATCTTAATGTTGGTGTTGTCAAACAGCACTTAGTTTAATGCTTCATAGTTTTAGGTTCCCTCAAGCTTGAAATGATAATATTTGAATGCAGCCAAAATAGAACACCCTGCGCAAATCTTAGATAAATGCTAACATAATTCTGATGAGTGCAATAAATCCTTCACCTGCAGTAATATGAAACTACTTACAGTAACTAGTTACTGCTGCCATTCATTGTTTTTGAGAAATACTTAAATGTTCTGCTATGGCTGATGTATTTTGTTAAAGATAAATTTAGAATGAGACTCCCATGGAAAACAAAAATATGGGAAACAGGGAAGCTGGTCAGAGTTAAGAAAACCTCATAGAGGATGCAACAGACTTGAGATTATGGTAAATGTTCTTTATCTAGTAGGACAATGACCCAAATAATACAGCAATAGATATTTAATGGTTTCGATTGAATCACACTCAAGGGTCAGAATGGCTCAGATAAGTCCAGGTTTCAATCAAATAGAAAATCTAGCAAGAGTAGAAAAATATTCACAAACACGCCAGCTAATCTCAGTGAGTTTAGCTGGCGTAGTTTCATGTTTCATTACATGCTGAAATATTTGGCAAAAGAAAGAAAGGTAAAACTATTTAGCCATTATGCATTATGTTTAGACATTATGCAAAGTTGCTGCTATATTTGAAACAAAGCTAATTCCATGTTATTCAGGTTACTGTCTTTGGGGGGCATAAGGATTGGGGTTGGGGTTAGGGAGAAGGTCCAAATGCATACCACACTGTTCATTTTTTTGGTGAAGGTATAAAGGTCAGGACAAACAAACGTGTATATAGATGTTCATAACTAACAACCACTTAGCAAGACTAATTAAGATTTTAACTGTGCGTCAGGGGAAGGGGGTACTTAAGAACCCAATTAGAATCCATCTATGCACAGACAGACAATACAAACCGTATTAAGATCCTGGCCAGGATTTCAGTAAAAAATCTTTTTGCAAGGCAACATTTTTGACCCAAGACATTTGCATTGGTATCTTACTCTACTCTAAGTTCCCCTAAGTTTCAGCAGCATGTTCCAATTATTGTTCCCTTCGGAATAGTACATTAGTCCTTGTCTGCTTTACGTAAAATAGTAATATGTTATTGAAAATATGAAACTATATTATGGCTGAAGAGATTGAAACGTTTAAAAAAAGAATTTGCCTCTAGCTGTAGAACAGAATTTCTTAACCTAAATGTATTACAAGAATCAACTGTAAACATAAAAGTCCACATACAACTTTGTTACACTACACAGACGACACCTGAAGTGTTAGCAACAACCCTGTCACAAAGAAATCAAATAAAGCAAAAAATCTGCCTGGGTTTACTGTTTGGTTTCCTGTATGATGTTTTGTATGATGCTCTGTATACGAATGAGTGTGTGTTTCCAGACCATGTCCTCTCCAGAAAGACGGCCTGTGAGGAGAGTCCAATATGCTAGTTATAATGAAAGCTCCCAAGGGGGATCGCAGCACCGCTTAGTAGGCTTTGTGCAGTCCATTCAATCAAAGACTTCCAACATGCAGGGATTTACAGGCGGCTGCCACCCTCAGTAGTAACACTGAGAGAGAGAGATAACAATGGCAAAATTCTGAAAACAACAGAAACAAGTTATGTAGCTTTACTGCTGTCGTTTTACTCCATTAAACTGCTGTCATTGCAACAATTAATTTTTTCTACCAGAAATTGTCCTCCTGCTAAAAACTGACCACATGTATCTATAACATATCCACTAGAAGAGTCAGGGATTAGCTAACACTTAAAATGCCATGAAAACGTATTTTCCACCTTATATTTACTGTTTATGTCACGTTTAAATGTTTCAGCTCAACATGCTTATTTTAACATTATACACAGATTAAGTAGTTTCCAAGTGATAACTTAATTTCAAAAAAGAAAAAAATTATCAACCTGCTTGTAAAATCATGAGTTTTCTGTAATTAACCCCATTTTTGGAGGGATCGATAGAAAGTTGTTTTACTGTCAGACCTTTGAAGTCCTGAAATCAAATAGAACATTTCTGACAATATGAAGAAGGTTAAAAGACCCCCAAAAGCAAGGCAGAAAATATGAGGAAAAAAAGTTATTGTCATGTATCAGTTTGGAAATGGCTACAAAGTCATTCATCAGGAAGCAAAAACTAACGTGTCAGTTTTTGCTTCCTAGAGTTACACTAGCAGTTCTCAAATTTGGGGGTAATTACTTTTGGATAGATAAATAAAATCTACATAAAATCTCAGTTTACTTTATATTTACTGAATTTAGTTCTAACAAGTTATACAATTACTTGTTCATTTTTATAAATTTGCAGATTTGCTGATTTTCTTTAAAATAACCAATGAATGATCAGACAGTAAAACACTGAAGTGAAAAAGTATATTCTGTCACACTGGTCTCTCACTTTTACTTGCTGAGGGGCATCGATCGATTCACACAAAGACATCTGAGATAATTTATACTCAACTGCTCTGATCATTGCTCATATCAGATAAAAATCAGTACAGTTTGTCAGGGGAGCTGCCATGTAAAATTGAGAGGACAGGCAATGACAGATTGTTTCAATCACACTCTATTACCATCTTAAGGCAGGTGATCTGACTTTTCATAGGGCGAGAGCTCCAAGATGCTAATCTTGTTATTGGATTTCTGATGATAATGCCATAAAATGTCATCAGCTCAAAAAGAGATGCATCTATCATGCAGAAGCAAGTGCCAGAGTGGTGACACTTTATTATTGCTGCTCTTGCGTGATTTTACGACAAGTTTGTGAGCATGTTTGTGAGACAGAGGGAAAAAAAACTGCTTTAAAGGTCTAGAGAGAAAACCCCCCCAAAAAAACATCCAATATTGGAAGACTTGTTGAAGGAATGTCTGTCTGTCTCGCTCTAACCTAATGAGATAATCTTCTGAATGGTAAGAGAAGTCTGCAGTTTCATATGGCTAGAAGGAAGACGGCATGCTGTGCCTACAGGATACATCACACTCTAATGTGTCTGGGTGAACCCCTTGAGTATGAACTGACATTTTAAGTCAAGCAATGCGTAGGGCACCTCAAACGACAAGGCAGAATTGGTAATATTACACAGACACAAAAAAAGAAGAAACAAGTCAGTTAGGAAGTAGCTCCAGGTGACCTGAAATTGAATAAACAAGATCACATTTGATAAAAGACCAAAGAAAAATTGTACCGTTGCAGTTAATAATACTGAAAAGAACCCAACTCCATTTCATAAAAAAGGAAAACTTGCTCAGAAATAGGTGATAATAATAAAATCCACAGCTAAATACTAATAGAAATGGGAAAAAAGAACCTCTTGTTATAATCTCTTTATACCTGAGATGAATAATGTAATTGAAATATTTCAGTTCTGTGTACATAATTCGAAATATTTAAACATCTCAATATTCACACTAAATGTTTTTTTTCCAGTCATGCAAAGATTCTTAACTTCTGTTTTATATCAATGCGATTAAACAAGGACCAATCCAAGTAAAAGTTACGCTTTTCAAAAGTATTAAAAACCCTTTGAACTTTTCCACTTTTGTTATGTTGCAGCAACAATGTTCAATGGATTTTCTGACATTTTATGTGACAGTCCAATACAAAGCAATGGTCAATGTGTTATGGAAAGAAACCAGTTCATGCTTTTCCATTTAATTACAAGCAAACGTAAACGTGGTGGGCATTTGGGTTTGTCATCTCTTAAATCAATACTATATAGACCATGACTCACTGCAACCACAGATGCAAGACTTTTGAAGTATATCTGATTTCAGGTCATTCTGCTTTGAATAATAGATTAAGTCAAGTCATATTTAACGGAGAATATCTGTAAATGCTAATTTGCAATTCTTCTCATCCTCAAAGGACTTAGGTGTGGACCTTGATTGAGCTATTGCAACACATGGATATACTATTATCTCAAACATCCCATCATAACACTGGCTGTTGTTGTCTTTGTGGAAGGTATTTCTCTATAGCAATAAATAAATAAAAGACAAAAAGAAAAAAACAGCATCTTTGTTGCCGTCTCTGATGTTTGTTCAGCCTTTAGCAGGTTTTCTCAAGCTGTAGTTTCATCCATGTAACCCTCCACTTTGCCCACTTTCTGGTCCTTCTGAAATAAATCATCCCCACAGTATGATGCTGCCACCACCATGTTTCACAAATAGCCTCAACATAAAGATTATTTCTCAGCTGGCTAAAGCAGCTTGTTTTACACGTCTTCTGTGGACATCACATTACTTATGGCAAAAGCAAATGAACCGATTAAAGCTTTAAGAATTTTGCCAATCTCCCCTTAAGATTGTTCAATTAATTTACAATTCTCCATTCTATAGCAGTAGATCTTTAACTTCTCCCAAATTACCGAGGGCCTCTTGGTGGCTTGCTCTGCCTAAATAATGTTCTACTTTCCTGGCCTGTTTTTGTAGGTTTGAAGTTGTCCCACACTTTTTCCATACTCAGATGGCCACCACTACACTGTTAGGATCTCTGTAGCTGCTTTATATGTCTTCCAGTTCACGGTTGTGGGTTAAATTGTGTTATCTGTCACATTAAATCCCCTCCAAAAAATACCTGTCACACCACGGTTATAACATGACAGAATGTGGAAAACCTGAAAAAGTTAGATTTTTTTTTGCAAGGCATTTGGAAATGTTCCTTCAATGGTTAATTGACAAAGAACATTTGAGCAACTACTAGTAAGTAGATAAATTCAGGGTTTTATTGTTGACCCTCAAATTCAGTGTGAAAGAATTTAATTTCAGTGATAACGTTTCAGACACTGTGACCAGCAGGGTTTCAAATTAAGAGGCAAACCCAGAAAAGGAACACGATTGATGTTTAAATATTGACAGATCTTTATTCATATTGAATTAAAAATATACTTTTGACAGAATCATGTAACAAAACAAAGGGAATATGTATTTAAACGTTCTAGCTGAGGAGAAAAGATCAATTAATAGTATCACACAAAATGTTAAGATGACAAAGTACACCCTATAAAACTTCTCCATCAACCTATTCAGTAAATACAAAGAATTTATGACATTGCCAAGCTCATCGCTGAACAGATAAAATAAGATTCAATGAGCTTGCCCATCCCTGCATACACATATAAATACTGAAAATTGGAAAATGATGTAGTTGCCACCAAAATCATCGAGTGCACAAGCCAGGGTACTTTCTAATCCTACCTGTACAAAAAGCTCAACATATTTTTGCAAGAAAGACTTAAATATAAAAAACCAGCATGATAAATATTAACAGAATCCAAAATTTACAAAGGATGAAATTCTGATCTATAACAGAAAACAACATCTCAATGCTCAATATTTGTAAAACAAAAAGCGGTATAAATAAAACAAATTGTCTTCAAGTGTTGTTGCGGTACAGACATGTCATTTCAATAGTCTAATCCTTAAATATCTGGTCTGCAATTGAATATACATAATGCATCCTAGCAAACCTTGTAGCTTCAGCTACTGTAAAAAAAAACTATGTGGCATAAGACTTCTGACACACTGACTGATTACTAAAAATGTACTAGCTACAATAGCCCAGTGAAAATAGTTATTTGTGATGATTTTGGTGGCAGTTTCCCTTCAGATAGTAGACATGGTTGAATATAGGCCTCAAATATGCTGAAAAAACAGATTTGATATAAAAGAGGGAGTTCAGAAAAAGAGAAATGTTCTGTTGAAGCCACAATTATACTTCAATGATCAATCGGCCATGCAAAAAAAAAAGGTTCCTCATTGTTTTCTGTTAAATAACAAACCATTCTTAGGTTTGATATTGCTACACCATTCAATCAGTATTGCCCTCTTAGATAAAAACAAGAAAGAAAGAAAGAAAAACATGACAAAGGTAAGTAAATATCAAAAGTATTTGAGAAGATACTTTACTATGTTTTAGGTCCTTGACATTTATATTGTAAAGTGACACTGGTGGACTAATAACATTTGTTACAAATACCATATATGAATATCCCTAGCATTGTAACAGTATTAAGTGTACAAAATGAAAAAGACCTCAAGATTTCAGGTTACTGGGAAAATCTGAAGAGGAATATAGTGGTGATATAAAATATATTCAGTAAAAAAAAAGGAAAGATGTCAGTCCCAAAAAAGGCAATAGCATAGGTCGAAACACAAATTTCACTTAGCTGTGCTGAAAACACAATCACAAAATCACAGGAGCATTGATGGCTGGTGTGTGACCAAATGACCCTTTGCAGCTTCACAGCTTACTCTTAGAATTGCATTTACAGAATATATATATATATATATATATATATATATATATATTCTATGAACATAGCTATGTACATAAATTAAAAAAAGTGAAACTTAGAAAATCAATTATCTTGTCAAAAGCATGTCTTGAGCAATGCTCTATTTACAGATACACCTGACTTTTCTCTCTTATAAAAATATCTTTTTGTTTTTGTAACAGTTTTATTTTTAGTAAAATCTTGAAGCAATCAATTTTAGAGCAAAAGATAAGCATTTCCAATGTTACAATTGTTTTAACACCAGTTTATTAGAGTGTAGTCTGTGCTTTCCTAACCACTCTCTTGTATTCTGGCTCTCACGGCCCTTGACGATGCACATACTTAGCTTAACACAGTGCCAGAATTGCACCATGAACGTCACAGGTTTATTAAAACCCTCATTGCAGAATTCGTTTTGCCAGCTGCTTTTTCATTTAAAGATTATTTTTTTAAAATGCAGACAAATAACAAATGCTTTTCTGCTTTTTTGACGGTGGTCTTTGCAATAGTATGTGTCAACCAAAGATGTATATTTTTGCTTTAAAAAAGTTCTAATGATATGAAAAGGAAGTTATGAAGAACTCACTGTATAAAAAGATTCTCTGTGACCCAGTTCAGCAGTTAAAACTTCTAAGGACTTTGTTTCTAGACTACCGTCGTAAATGAAAGATGAGGAGTGTCTCATATAAAAGCTTCAACAAAATATGATACAAACAAGCAAGACAACTTTTGTGTGGATAATAGAGTATGGGGACTTGAATATAATTTTATTTGGGGTCTGTTCCAATCCCATTACTGGACATAGCTTAGCTAATATTTTCAATTTTCTGGATTTTGATGTCTGTTTATTCATACATATACAATTATCAAAAATAGGGTAAAACAATTAGGTAAATAAAGAAAATTTCAACTTATATTGCAAAAATGAATCTATCTAACCATTGACTGGGCCTACTTATCTATGTAGGGGTGCTTACATCCAGAGGTCATTGGACAGGGCGTATGCTACACCCAGGACAGATGCCATTCTATCACAGGGAAAACACCAATGCAAACGCACTTATAAGGGTAATTTAGAGTCATCATTTAGCCTAACTGTCATAGTCTGTGTGAGGAAGCCAAAGAAACCAGAGAGAACCTGGGCATTCAGGGGAGAACATGCAAACTCCATGTTTGGACCTCTGACCTTTTATGCCACATGGCAACAGAGCTAGCATTTACATCACCATGCAGCCCACAACTTAATCCGCATTGTTTAAACTTCATTATGTTACATACAGCACCTAATACAGCATGTATTTAAACATTTAATTAAATGCATTTGCTTGTTGCTATTATCAGAAAAAAATTATATGGCGTCAAGCATTTAGAAGTTAATATTGGCAAAGCTGAGAGCAGAAATCATTTCGCAGAAAGGCCCATATACAGAAATTATACTGAAGTGTTGCCGGAATATTTATAAACTTGACTTCTTTGACAATTATGTTGCTCATGGGAACCCCCTGCTGGTGTGAGGGTCTAAGTAGCTGCCTAATTTTTGTCTGATAGTAGCTGTAGTAACAACTTTATCAATGCAAACCATCAAGACCTGAGTCCGTTATGGCAAAATCCTTTTTAAACCTAAATTGTGAATAAAACGTTACACACCAAATATAAGCATCTACAGCAAGGTTTGAAAGGTT
The DNA here is from genome assembly GCA_903067075.1 of Micropoecilia bifurca. Lineage (NCBI taxonomy): Eukaryota > Metazoa > Chordata > Actinopteri > Cyprinodontiformes > Poeciliidae > Micropoecilia > Micropoecilia bifurca. Next base: position 22,973 of record CAEGAF010195217.1, read on the forward strand.
GGCGGTAGGAGAGGCAGCACCAATATCTGATCATGTATGGTCAACATAAACTTTGTAATAGGAGCTATATTTAAATCACATTAGCAAAGAAGAATTGCGTTACTTAAACTTTTAAACTGTTGATGTTGAACCTGGTTTATGTGCCTGTCAGAAGACAAGTAAGCGTTTAGGTGGAAGCTTGACAAAACACTACAGAGGTTGGATGTTGAGAAAACCTTCTTCGACACTGTTGCTCACATTTTCCAAAGGCAAATATTTAGCAATAAACAGTTACAGGTTTATGAGGAACACCTAAATATATCTATTACAATGTCTAATACTTTTTTCAGCAAAGAACTTTGGGCATGGATTTGAGTTGCTATAAACGACAAAATATAACGGCTATGCAGTAGTTCCAACAAAGATGATGCAGGTGGATACTAAAAATTTATAAGACCCTGAAGTGCAAATGAGAGGGAAAACAATACAAACCCCCCCACAAAACATGTAGTTACTGACACAGACCAACAAACAGGAAAACATATTTTTAAAAAGGGTTATCATATACTCCATCTAGGATGTTCCATATGAACATCCATTTAAAGATGTTCATATGGCCCTGTGAGTGACTAATTTGACCACAATCACCACATTTTTGTTTTTACTCCACTAATTTCTGCATTCCAGTATTTCTGCCTTCTGCAGCCCAGTGTTTGCTACATATAATTCAACAGTCACTTCTGAAGAGACATAAACAGTGGCATTTCAACTCTGCTAGTTTCATTGCAGTCACACCTCCCACCCTCCTGGCTTTTGTAATACTGATGCATTGGTTGGGTACATTTCCTGAATGCCAATGCCATAGTTTTAACCTCGCTGCAAGATTACAACCAATTGCCTGTTGTCCAGGGTTTCTCAGCTGGTGCACTGAGTGAGTTGTTGGGTAACATGATTTCCCCGTAGAACAACAAGGAGAAAGTAGATAAATTAGCATTCAAAAAGCTAAAAGCCCCTGCGATGGCTGCCAGCTGAGAGCGCCAGCAGCTTTCCTCTTTCATAGATTGGCTTTATTTTTCTCAAGAGAACCATTTCTATCCCTAATGGTGACTCTTTACTGCTCTTATTGCTCTTACATGCACGGCCGTACAGTGGTCTACAAGCTCTGCTACAAATGCCTCATAGATAAGCTTACAAAATAGCATTTTCAGCACAGAGAAGGTATTGCTACACAACTCATTTACACAATAATTTAGGCAAAGGTGATTGTTTAAAGCAAGTAGAATAATCCTGGGACAAAATATTAGCAGATATAGAACAGATCAATGAGTTAGCATCAGCAATATGTTAACTAATGCTTTGAAATTCACCATTAAATTCACATTGTCATTGGGTTACACAAGTCAACAGAAATTTATTCATTTAGTGGGATGTTATGACACCAATCTATCTTCCATTATACTTTTATTTGAATTGGTTTAACATCCTTCCATGATCTGGCAACGTGTGCCTCAGCTGGAGCTCAAATGAATGATTATTATTCCCCATAAACCCTGAGAGGCAAAGAAAAGATGTTTCTGCCAGGGAAACATCTGTGCTTGGTACAGTAGTAAATCACGCTTGCTGCTTATCTGAATCTTTAATATAGAGGCACAGGTTGTGCAAGAGTGCTTGTACATTGTTGTATAACAATAAAAAGTTCATCAGGCTAGTCTGCATGGTTACACGGGGCACGCTATTTAGTATAGTATACTTACTCTTCAAAACATCCTACATGAAAACTTGTCAAGTCTCAGTAGCCATTTTCAATCCTCAGAGTTTGATGGTGTGCATGTGATGTCATTTTAACACAGTGATTAGCAAAACATCACTATTTATCTGTGTCATTCCACCCCTATTTAATAACTATGCATTGAAATTGTGTTCTTACCTTTCGGTTTCTTTTTGTGACTATAATTTCATTTTTATTTTTGTGCATGCAGACTAATTTTTTGTTTTGTACTTCCAGTTTTTAATGATGCTTTAGATGGTTTCTGCAGTCTCCTTTGTTTTCTTTGCTTAATGCCAATAATTTGATTATTTTCAAATAGACTAAGATCCTTTCTATGACCACAAAATGTGTCTTTCCTCATTCAGAAATGAGAAGATACTCAGTGCATCAGTTGGGGTTGAATATTTTGTTGCCAGCTGGAAGGCAAGTGTCTATGAAGTAACCATCCAATGGGACGCTCATCCCTACTTCCTCAAATTCAGCTGGAACTATTTTTTTGGGTCAGGCAGTATATGATTACAACACAAAGGCAACACAAAGTAATTATAAGTGGTTCTCTGTTTGTTGGTAGATCTACCAACAAACAGAAAATATCTATATTATTAACTGGAGTCATGTCTACATTGCCTTTCAAGGTTGGCTTTCATATATATATATAAGTATCAAAGTAGCTGTAAAATCTCCTCATGCTGCAAACAGATCAAAACTTGCTCAGTATAAAATATTCATTGGCAGAAATGCACTATTTCAAATTCATAAAGTCAGGTACAAAATTACGCATACTGGAAGGGTGAAAAACTAGAGCCTTGTATCGGCTCAAGTCCAGATCACAGCTTCTATTCATCATTATAAGGAGTCAGAAAAACTCAAGATGTTGGTAGTCTGTCTTTCATTTTAATAGGTACAAGATGCATGTCCTCACTTTTGCAGATATTTTTTAGATCTTGCATTCATCTGCACAGCTTGCAAAACTGTAATAGGCCTGATACATAGGTTTTATTTTTCCCACAATTTTGTTTTTGTCACCAAGAATCTGATTATTTTTAGACATGTGGCATGTCTTGGAGTCTGTGTGGCATATAACCTTCCCTTCATATTGTGCTTTGATATCCATAGACAGCTTTTGTAAAAATACCAGACTTTAAGTTTATATAACTTTAAAACAAACTCAGAAGTTTTAAACCAGTTTTAAAAAGCATTTAGATCATGAATGGTACAGATTTAACTGTAATCCTTATGACATTAAAATGTTATGAAGCCTAAACTCAACTAAATAATGACTAAAATTAAATTTGGTCTTCTTACTAAGATGTAAGAAGACTAAATGCTTTCTTGCGTCTTTCTAGCTCTTCCGTTTTACTGACAAGAGCACAATCCTATGTTAACTGCTTCATCAGTCAAAGAGTGCTTAAAATATATCCAGTTCAAAGTAACAGACTTTGTATTTATGTACTGGGTACTGAAAATATTTACCTACTATTCATAGTGTGATGTCCATATGCTAATGTCTACTAGGTGAGTGGAAATGTCCTGTTAAGAAGATGTGCATTTTAGTTGATTATATAGTAAATACAACAAAAGCTAAAATATGATCAAATGTTTTTAATAAAGAAGGATTGGGAAAAGGGGGGTTTCTGTTTAGGTGGAGTAACCCTACACTAAGAAAACTCGGCTTTCCACCCATATTACAAAAATAGCAATATTAGAAACCAAATAATTTATTTAATACAGTGAATTAAACAGCTAATTTTCCAAGATATTTTCCTGATTTGAATTGTGTCACTCATTCTTATATAACATTAATATACCTCAAAAGTGATAAAACTTAATTAGCAAAATGCTGATAAAATAAAAATAGTAGTAATGCTAAATTATACTTGCATCATATGAAAACATATGCATGAATTGCCTTCAGAGCAAAAATACCATTAGTTAATTTAGCTGTCCCAGAACATTAAGCACATTTTAATTAACAACTGTGCCAAAGAAAGACTTGGTAGTCTTTTTGATGGTAGTTGCTGTACTGTTGCTGCTGTAGTTGATGTACTTTTACATCTCTTCATATGCAGATAGGTTCATATAGTCTTTTTTCCCCCTCTCCGTATAGTAATGATGTGTAATCGGTTCATTATTACAGCTCTTAAGAGAAATATTCATAGACTGTTTTGGTTGTTGACTATTCAGGTTTTATGCCACCTTTGTCATTTAAATAAGGAACATAATAAAAATAGTGTGGTTTAATAAACAAAAACTAGCCTAGTACATTTTTTACTATTATGCCAGAGTTAAAAGCTTCGCCAAAATCAACCTTTTCGTCTCCTATTAAAGTAATCATTCATGCATGGAACCAAATCAAACATTGATTTGGTTGGTTTGAGGCCCTATTTGCTGGATATATTTGTATAATAGAGAGGAAACATGATGTAAAATAACAAGGAAATAAAGGGGTGTTTTCTGAACAATCCCTCTTTTAAAATCCCAACATAGCTGGCATATCTGATCACGAATCATTGCTACACTATTCAGAATATCTTATTAAGCTAATAGTTGCTGTTTTTCTTCTGTTTTTGATGAAACCCTCGTCTAGGCAAACTGTGTGATTCAATCAACGTCAATGTAAAAGTTACGTCATGCCGGCAGGTGACGTCAATGGCAACAACAATGAGGCTTAACATTCTGTAGACAAACTCCAAAAGCAGAGCTAGGCTAACGGTTCTCCACAAGTATTATGGAATGGGACGATGACATCACACAGGAGCACACCTTGAAGACGTGGGAGGTGTTCATCACTATGGTGAAGAAATTACATTACCCCACAAAAGTTTTACCAATGCCTGAAGTTTGAACAGCTTGTCTCCTAAAAATGTTTTGAAGGTCATCAAACTTTCAAATAAGATGAACAAAGATAAAGTCCATCCATGAGTTATAGGTATCTTAGCTCTAATGTGCGTAAATAGGTGCTCTGTAACCAAAGATGACACACACATACAACAGTAATTGCCTTTCATATTGTTTTGAGACAAATGATACAATTTCAAGAGTTTCAGCAGAAATGTATGTATGCAAGAAAATCCAAACAATCCTTTTTCCATAAGCTTGTATTTGCTTCTTATAAGTAGAAGCAAAAACCTTATTTTGTGTCTTACAATAAGTAGATCAGTTCTTGCATGTGTTTGTTTTCCTGTTAGTGCGTCTCACTCTGCAGCTCCATATATTCTGCTGTTGACTAGAGTTGACAGTAAGACTCCGATGTTCCCAGAATGCAATGCAGTGTCCCTGCTGTAGATTGTGCTTTTGTGATCACTCGATGCCCTTTCCTCTTACTATTAACTTCATGAGCTTGCATTAAAAGGTTAAATCAAACAGAATCAGAATAACGTAAGACAGATGTGAGGGGGTAGAAAAAAAACAAAACAAAAACAGCTTCAGAATTGTTGGAGACAGAGTGAAGCTTTTAAACATTTCCATTGTGGAAAATGTTCATTTAAAAAAATTCTAAAAAAAAAATGTTCATATTATTCTGGACATAGCCAAAAGCTCAAAACAATGATATTGAGCATTTTGTTGAAATCTTCCCTTCTTCTGCTCTTCACAACTTCCTGTTTTCTGCTGCTTCAGTAGAAGATCAAACTGCTCCACAATACATTTCAAGTGGCTGCAGGCGTACATGTTGATGTGTTTACGTGTGGACAAATTTATGGGTTCTGTTGTTGTGTCAGGCCTTCGGGTTTGTCCCAGGTCTGAAATGCTCAATTGTTTTAAGAAAGGGACAGACAAAGAAGTGAATAAAGACTACTTCAGGTATTCTCAACATAACTTCAGTTTGGTTGGTAAGTCAAGATTATAACCTGAATGCATGTTTCACATTTATAACTTAAACCCAATGTAAAAATCTGTTCGAACAAAAGCATGTACACAACTAGTTTGATTAGAAAACATACAGAAGAATGATTCAAGGGTTCATTAACAATCTCACAGTGTCAATGAAAATACTCCTCGTCTGACTAACTAGTTTAATTAGTCTAATTAGGTTATTTCGTATTATTTTTAATAACACACTGATGTAATCTTTTCTTGGATTGCTTTTGTTCTGTTGTTAAAGGTGCCAGGACATTTTTCTGCAAGTCAAACCAGATCCCTCCCTGAAGGAGATCCTCTAGTTTAGGAGTCATGTTTAAAAAGGATGGTTTAAGTCTTAGATGGAGCTGCCACTGACAGCTAGTGTAGGTCTGTTACGGAAAGGCAGATTCAAACACTGAGAATAGAAGACTTTTCCAAATAGAATGATTATGACAAGTTTCCAGAAAAGGTGCAAGGAGGACCCCGGAGGGCAAGTACGGCGTTGAAAAGACATGATTTTAATCTCCAGATGCTACAGGTGGGTCACTACACCACAGTGTTCCTCTGCCTGTACGGAGGTGGTGGCAACACATTGCCAGCCTTCATAGCAGCCTCAGACAAGTATTCCTGGTTTTCTGCCACAGCAGGGCGAATGCGTCCGTTCTGCCGGTAGAAGAAACGTGTGCTGCAGTCCTGCAGGTACTCGGGATTGTGTAATGTGGACTTCGGAGGGAGACTGTGCTGCCAATACTCAGGATTGTCAAAAGTTGCTTTCTTGGCTTTCTTATCAAATGCCATTGTGCTACTGGTGATGCCTGAGTGTAGTGTGTGTCCTGAATGCCCTGGATGCAAGGTATGTGATGGATATGTCGGGTGGGGGAGTAAGCCAGGAGTTACTACGTATCTGGTGGAGGAAACGATGTGGCCTGATGTGGATGGATTTGCTGTCTGCAGGACTGATTGTGTAGTAGAGGACGAAGAACCAGAGATGGAAATGGCACCAGCTAATCCATTCTTGTCCCCAGGGTTAAGGAATGTATTTAGGTACAGTGGCTCGTTGATGTACTCATCGTCTCCATGGGCAGACTGGCCTTTTGGGGCAGCCACAGCGCCAGCTATGTGTAAGGTGTGGCAACTCGCTCCATCTATCGCTACGTGGGCATCACCGTTCCGACGACGTGTGACAAAAGGGTTTTCCTCAACAGGATGGAGATGATCTGGAAGTAAAAAAGGGGATTAAAGACACATCTGTTTGTCCTGCTCAGTGTTAGAAGCCTCTAGTTAAATGTGTAAATATATAAATACAAGCAATTACAGCAATGAAAACATAAATCCTGCAATATAAGATGTTCCATAAAAACATTTTGTCTCTTAAATTATGCATTGCTCTGATCATTTAACCTGAGATGTTCTTGTTTCTCATGGAAACCATGTAGCCATCCTTGTCTCCCTTTTCACCTCGTTCTGATAAAAGACCAGTAGGATCCGCACTGTAGCGCTGACCACTTGTCTCCTCTCCTCCACCTTGAGAAGCAAACAAGGAAAGAAGCAAAGATTGATATTACATTCAATATATGAACTGAGATATAGAAAAGGGTTATTGTTGAACCTAATTCTAACCCTTTCATGCAAGTGATATTTTTCCACCAGAAAACAACCAATGTTTTAAAAAGAAGCTCATTCTTGTGCGTTCTTGCTTCTTCCTTGACATTACAGACAAACTACTGTTAAGCACTATGTTTTCTATGATTTCTTCCTCCATCAATCACTTGTAGAGCACCTGAATTTATTAGTTTAATAATACTCCTCTGCTTGCATCAGCAATTCATGAATAAGTTGTAGTTCAGTCAAACATGGAGAGTTGATCATTTTATATTTACGGCTATTAACTAAAAAATTCAAATGTGACACAATTGTACTAAGCTTTGTGGTGGTTTACTTGATGTGTAAACCATGACAAATTTTGGCTGTCAATCCCAATTTAGTGACTTATTTCTTTAAATCACAGCTAGGCAACACATTCATCAGAAACTATCTTGAGCAACCATATACTGGTTTGCATAATGTAGAATAATGATATATATTCAGTACTATACTAACACAATCTTTTTCTATATTACAAATTAACACATACAAATTTACAATTAAAGAGCATCATGTGTAGCTTTGAACTTTAACATTCTATGTATCTATTTTTAAAAACAACAATTTCTATAAGGGTGCTAATACAACACATAAAAACAACAACTTTCTTCTTCAGAATACAAATGACACGTAGCAGAGTGTCTGCATGGTATTTGGTCCACTCAGCTAAAGAGTCTATATGTTAAGATGTTCAAAACATGTAAACTTGTAAGCAATGGGATGGCAGGCGTTTTACAACAAGCTTTACCTTGTCCTGGAGGATGAGCTAAACCAAGGGTGTTTGACCTTGGGGAGACCTGCTTTCTTAGGGTGCCATTACAGCGAGGGTCATCTTGGTTGCCACGACTAAATCCACCACTAATCTGGGCCCCAGCAGCGAGTTCCTGTGAAGGGAGGCTGCTTCCAGACATGGATTGACCCACTCTAGGCAGAGTGGCCAGCATGTCCCCCATGGTAAACGTTGGATCCTGACAGCCAAATTGATTCTGGATGGAAATAATAACAATTAAAAACTTATTGTTGACACAATATGCAAACAAATAAACCAACAATATAAAAGCAAACAAGAATAGCAAGACAGGAGCAAATACAAAAAGAAATTTTGTTTTTACCTTAGCTGTAGCCCTCACTGTTTTATTAGAGGTTTTGATATTAAAAAAATATTAAAACTGCTGTTTTCTTCTGATTTGTTTTATAAATACAAGTAAATAAAAGTAAAAATAAAAAAAGAATGAATGACTTATCTAATGTTAAGATTGATTCCATGTTAAAAACTCTATTTTACTAAGGTTTCTAATTTTTTACAAAAACAGAAAAGGAAAAAAGAAAACAAAAACTTTGGATAACAGTGATATGTAAGTTGAAGACCATTGGCAATTTAATTAACATAATTTTAATTAAAAACTTAAAGTAACCATATCTGCTGAGGCCCGCTGCGTACATTTGTATCTGTGCTCATAACAAAAAGATTTTTTTTTCTTCTACTAACTCTACGCTTCACATCGACTTATCTCTCAGCGCCTTCATTTTCATCAAAGGTTTAACTTTTTCAATTTTATTTGCATTCTTATTTTTTAAAAGCTGAAACTTTTTAATGTCTGGGATCATATTAACAAGAGTATTTGCACACACAAATTGGGAAGCAATGGTCAAGTGGAATTTTCAGTTTATATTGGACTAATTAATTAAGATGTAGATATTTATTCTACTTCTGATCAACATTTCTTAGCATCCCACATGCCAGTTGAACAAGTATAATATGATATGGCATTTGGTCCCTACTAGAAAACCGATTAGAGATGGTGCATGTGATATTCATTCACTGCTCCGTTTTCTTCATGAGGGTATTCAAATTAATCTGTTATATAGACCTTTACCGCTGTGAGGACTGGGCAAGTTCATACATTGTTTTGCCATACATTTTAACATATTTAAGGCACTTTTAAACATTTTTTAATAAGTGTACTTTCTTCCAGTATTTACAGTGTGTCATCCATGAATATGCACACAACTTACCATATTTCCCATACAAAATAAGAATGCCGAAAATTTATTTAAAATAAAAATTGAACAGTATATAACTAATTCCAGACTTATTAGAAGTCAATATGATCATATTCATGCTTTATGTAAAATGACAAAACTATATACCAGTGTAATGTAATTATTCTAAACATATGCAAAACATCCTACAACAGGCAAATCCTAAAAGTAATATTGAAAGTGAAAACAAACCTTTACCTTTAGGAAGACTTGAATTTAAAGGACACACTGTATTGAAAAATTATTTTTTGCAATCATTTTTACTTTTTGTACTACCATTTTTTTCTTTGTTTTTTCTCTCACTTCGCAACAACAGACCTTAATAAGGACCAGGGAACACAGCAGGCAGGTCAGGGACATAATAATGAAGAAGTTCAAAGTAGTGTTTGATTATGAAACAATAGCCCAGCTTTAAGCATCTGTCAAAGCACATTTCAGTCCATCATCTGAAAATGAAAAGAAAACAGCACAACTCCAAACCTACAAAGACGTAGCTAAATTGACAGGCTGGACTGGGAGAGAATTAAACAGAAAGCCAGACAGTTTGCCAGGGTAACTCTAGAGTTCCACATCTCAGATGGGGGAATCTGTTTAGACTCAAAACAACCGTTCTCAACAAAACGGTGCACTTTGTAGGTCTTCCCACTATGGAAGAGGAGCTGGAAGAAAACACTTATTGAAAGAAATTCACAAGAAAATGTGTTTGTACCACGAGACACACACAGCAAACATGTTAAGGAAGGTGACCTGATCAGATTAGATCAAAACTGAACTCAAGGAGGGCTTATCATCTAAAGGCATTGCAACCATTGAATTTGGGTCTTATGAAAATGACAAACTGTGGGAACATTCAAGAGTTGAAATACTGTGGGACAGTGTTTTTTTTTTCTACACAATGACAGAAGATTATAGTACTACACTAAGGCCACATCCAGACAATTTGAACAATCTGAAGCTTTAAGAAAGAAAATCATCATCTAAATTGTTATAAAACTAACATTTACTCCACTTTCTGAATTAGTTAAATAGAATAGGGAAGAGATCTAGCATTCGAGACAGGAAGATAAAAAAAACAAAAAACAATATTAGGAAATCTAACAGAGGCACGTATGAATATGCAAAGCCTGTAAAAGCTTTAAAATAGAGATTAAAACTAGTGACTGCATTGCCTTAAGGAATCTGTGTTAATCTGTTTCCCTAAAATGTGCAGATCTTTTCTCCTCGGAGGAGTCTGCACATCCCTAAAGTAATTTACCTTGTTGGAGTCCATGCGTGTGCGAGGAGTGTATGCCAGTGGTGGAATGTTAAAGGAGTGAGGAACCAAATACTCCTCAGCATCCATCAGGTCCTCCAGCTCATCTTCCTCTAGCAGGCTCTGGAAAAACTTGCTGTCATTGGGACTGGGCAACTTCATGCGGTCATCGCCCTATTAAAACATGAGGGTTGATGCGTCATTCACAGGTTCACTTTGTAACCACAAAATGAATATGCTGAATAATAATGATGTAGTGCATCACTTAATAGTTCTCTGACTTTGCATTAAAGTTTTCCAGATTGCTAAATTTCCTCTGCACTAAAGATTTCTCTTATACCCTTACCTTAATAATGACATAAAAACTAAGTACAACATTCTACAATTAATTACAGTACAACAATGACAGTTTTTTTTTCATATTATTTAGTTAAAATTTACTGAGAACCTACCTGGATGACCAGGTATCGCTGGGGGTCACGAGCCATCCGTGTGAACTCTGCAGCTAGTTCCTTGAACTTGGGTCGACTGTCTGCATCAATCATCCAGCCTGAAAAAAATGTTTTGTATTACATACTGACCACTGGAATTAAATATACATACACACTGGAGATATTAATCTTTAATTTTTCATGGGATAATGAATCCTTTAGCCCCTGACTTCAAGTTTGACCCTAGTACTTAGTATGCTTATTTAATGCTTTTCTCAGCAGCATTTGGAACAGACATAAAGATGAACTTATTCTTTATAAGTCATGTGTAAAATAGTTTTCACATTCTGCTGAGTCCAACAGGAACAAGCACCACATTTCCTGTTAAATTTCCTTACCCCCTAACCATTTTAATATTATGTTATTATGTCACATTGCCACCAAAGTCAATAGGATTTTATGTGACCAGATCAGTCTAAATAGGCAGCATCATAGAAAAGTAGCAGAAAGATATATATTTTTTTCCTATTTTACCTAAAGTGAAGGAAGGGGTTGCAGAGATACGTAGCTCAGGTGGGAAAATGTCAAAAGAGCAATTATCAATAATTGCTCCATGTATGACCTTTATAGAAGAGTGGCAAACAATTAAAAATAATTTCAGTTTTGCATGAGCATGTATGTCATACACTGTACCAAGATGATGTTCTGGTCACGTGAAACCAAAATGTACCTTTTTGGCCTGTGTGCAAACCTCTGTTTGCAGTGTAAAACTATTGCTAAATGTCATTCTGAATCTGAACAAACTTTTCTCATTGTGAAACTGTGCAGTAGCAACATCATGCTGTGTGGATTCCTTTCTTCCACTAGTCAGGATTTCTAATACGAGGGATGGAGTAAATTTAGGGGCATTTAGAAAGAAAACCCACAAGAGGCTGCAAACAACACCAGCAATTGGAAATGTTCAAGAGGAATGAATACATTTTTAAAAGTGCTGTAATATTACTAGTTGTGTTTTCACTTTGATATTTTTTTATTTTACCTATCTTAACATCATCTATTGCATAGATAGAACATGTCCATCTGTAAATATGCTGTTCCGGTTGATCATTTAATTTGCTTGAGGAACATTAAATATTTTCCTCTAAAGGCAATATTTTTAGTTGTATAAAAATGAGCAACTATGTATTTTCTATTTAAACATGTCTTTACATGTAGTCACTTTTCAGCCTAAATATAAATACTCTTTCATCACTAGAACAGCCATCTGGAGAAATGTGCTCTTCTGCCAGTTTTACTGTTGGACACATGGATATGACACCAAAGCAATCATGTGATTCGACCTCATCTGTGCATCAAGGGAAATAAGATGAAATGAATACAGACGTAATACAGATTAGGCAAAAAGTGATAGTAATTAACAGTTTAAAAGGGAACCTATCATTACTTTATCAGCACATTTCACATATGTGCATTTTGAACATAACGTTGTGCAAAAAGAAAGAAAACAATAGTGCAGTGACATGGATATTTCTCTGCTCTCTACTGCTTGCCAACTTGGCGCAAGATCAGGATGGCAGGAAAAGTCAAGGTGGCAATGACAGCCAGAGGCTTCATGTCACTGAGCAGTGGATAGGGCCAGTCTGCAACTGGCAGCAAGTCTTTTTCCTGGCCACAGTCACCAGATGTTATAGTGCTGCCTGATGGCATTCCATGAGTATTTGGCAAATAACGCCGACAAGCTGGTGCTACCATTCAGTCAGTGAGAAGGCAAAACTTGAATTTATCCTCCCTAGGTGGCTGTGAACTTAACTTTCTATTATTTATTTATTTATATACATATATTTGCTGAATGGCATTCAAATGAATGAGCATCATGAAAACAGTTGGCCCTGATTTTAAATTCAAAATAGCACAGACCTGAGTGTGATGTGCGTGATAAAAAAAACCCATCTAAATTTGGCTGGCTAATTGATTTCCACAGGTTGTTTTCCTTCTCACAAAACTTTAATTGTCTTTACTACAAAGCCAGCATGGATTCAGATACCCGCAAATAAAATGTCTGCTGGCAAATTACCTCTAAGATCTGGAGTAAACAGAAAAAAATAATAATCTTGTATAGAACAGATTTTTGGTATATACAACCTGTTGCTGCTCCTCATAAGATGAAAAAAATACAAACATTATAAGACAAAATGAAAAGAATCTTAGGATTGGCATAATCATGGAAGAGTCCAAGGTTTGGGGAACAGGGTCTGAAATTTAAGCATGTTGTTATTGCATCAGAAATACAAAACACTCTTTGAAACCTGTGTTGTTTTATGCACACTAAAAAGAGTTTACGTTGTTTTGTTCACTGTGACTCAGTGAATGTTGTTTTTTTATTTATTTTTTATTTTTATTTTATTATTTTTCTCTTATTTTGTTTTTACCTTTTTTATTATGGACCTTTTTGGTCTGGAATAAAGATTGATTGATTGATTGTTTGCACGTACATTTGACCATGACCATATAGACATCGATGGTACAGATGGGTGGCTGAGGAAGACGTTCTCCTTTCTCCAGTAGATCTGGAATTTCTCTGGTCGGAATTCCATCATATGGTTTCCCTCCAAAGGTCATAAGTTCCCATATGGTCACACCTTTGAAGACAAAGATGGTTGGAAGAGGAATATTTGATTGAAAATGCTCTATGTTAGGAACCCTCACAGCTACTGGAGACTGCAAAAGCGGCTTACCATAACTCCAAACGTCACTCTGGTGGGTAAATTTCCTGTAATGGATACACTCCAGGGCCATCCACTTGATTGGCATCTGCAGTGTAGGAACATGTATTATTGATGTTTACACATAAAGTATGCTAACAATAAACCTATTTATAAGAAAAGAAAATTTTCACCATGTAAATTTGAAGGGTTTCATTGTAAAATGACTGTTTCAGCCATGTTGGAGAGTAAAATGTAATGGTGGATTAAAAGGAAACAAGGTTTGGGTAAATCAACATCAAGAAGAAATTTTCACACACACACAATATCAATCTAACCACCCACCGACAGAAAAACACACACACACACACACACACAGACTAAGACACATTCAGACTAAGATGTAGTAAATTAAGAAGAGACATAAACAAGGGAGGTCTGGGATCAAGCTTAACACTGTGATTAGATTTGAAGGCCAGCTCCATTGATTACAGTGATAAAGGTTGAGAAGAGAGGAGATGTGGAAGGTTAGTGTGCCTTTTGTTTAACAGCTACAGGGATAAATGCGCAGCACTGATCACTGACAGAAACCACAATAAGCATAAAAAAGATTAGGAGCGAGAGAGGAGGAATATACTCGCTTGTGAAAAAATGGTTTGAAAACAAATCAGAAGTCAGGGAAAGGATAAACAAAGATTAGAAAGGGTCAGAGACCTGTGCTCACACAGCCCCAAGGACAGATTTATTCACTACGTTTACAGCGTTTTGAGATCTCTTCCCCCCGAAGGTAAATAAAACGGTTCAGTAGAGCAGAAGAGTATTTTACGCTGAGAAATAGCATCCTTTGTGATTGGTAATGCTCCTCCCGGAGGCTATAAAACCCTTATTAATGTTAATGCCTATTGTTTATTTTTATGACTTGTCAATACCTCAGTCTAAAGAAATAGTTTAACATTTTATTTCCAAAATCAAACATGTGTAACTACAACAATAAAATATGGTATCGGGCTCTAATTACAGAAAACTGGCAGATTCTAATGCGTGATCTTAAATACATCATCCTTGAACTATGAGCATTTAATATTAGGTGTAAGGAATCATAAGCAGCAGACAAGACCCACAAAACTTCTAAAGCTTTGATATAATCTTCACAACTATCTTGCAGTCTGAGTCAAGATTACATGAGACAACTCTTGCATTCTTTTTATAAAATAATGAAACAAATATAATTGTGAGCTATGAGAAAAAAAAGGGGAAAAGGGTGCTGATGTGTGATTTTGCAAAGTCCTTTTTTTATGTTGTTGTTGAAAGAAAGCAAATAAGTAAAGTCAAGTGTTTTGACAAGAAGAATAAATGATACATCCAGGGTTCATTGCATTTAAACGACACAGTAATAGATAACGGCATTTAAATATTCTTATTAACAGGAAACATTAAGGTCCTGGTAAGTGTTGAATTAATTGTGAAATGTTGCAAATGTTTGTGAAAAAGACACTGAAGGTCACCTTTCCCCCATCGGCATTATATTCTTTTTCGTTGACATCTAGCAGCCGAGCCAGCCCGAAGTCGGTGATTTTGATGTGGTTCGGAGATTTGACCAGAACATTCCGGGCTGCAAGATCTCGGTGGACAAGTCTACGCTCCTCCAGGTACATCATTCCCTGCAATGCAGACATTCAAGCCCAAGATTACAAATAGTAATTATAATTTTCTACAATATGTATTTCCATGGAAAACATACTGTATCGGCACTCAAATATGTTTTTTGATATACAAGAAAAGGCACAGTGTACCAACTATAAAGTTCCTACAAACAGAACTTTACTACATTTTTTTAGTCTTACCACAGTTTCTGAATTGGACTTGGTTGTAAAAGTATAACTGTCATTATTATACATAAATATGTGTTGATCTAAGCTTCAGTGCTTCTCCACTCATTCAACTTTGAGATGAGTCCTTGGTCCAATACACAACATCAAATACAGTCTAGTTTTACAAAGTCTCCATAATGACCTAAATAATTATATGAAGTTGTGATCTGGAACTTGTGATCCAAAGCATCATATTCTAACTTTGGGTGAATTATTTAGTTTTGTACTGAAAAGCTAGTCTTTGTAATTGTCTTAATTTGTTGCAGGCACTACATTTTTTTTTAAAATATATAAATGCATTTAGCTCATTTCATCCTCCCAAAAACTCTGGTCAGACTTAGTTCTTTGCCACAGTAGACCAAAATATTCACTAGTAGTCTCATCTGAGCACACCATTTTCTTGCATACGGGTTCACTGTATCCCTTTCAAGGCTCCTGGCAAACTGCTTCTGATGGCTTTCTTTCAACAATGACTTTCTCCTCACCACACTTCCAAAAAAGCCTTTTACAAGATTATCCCAATTGAGCAGGGGATCTCTGCAGCTCCTTCAAAATTATCATACGTCTTCCGGTTGCTTTTGTGAATAACAATCACCTTGTCCAACCTGTCAGTTTAATTAGGCAGCCATGTCTATTTAGGTTTGCAGTTATGCAATATTCTTTTCATTTTTTGGACCTTGAATGATTTTTCCTTTTACTTCCAAATTATGCTCAGCAGTAATCCGTGTTCGTCTACCATATAGAATTGCGAATGCAATTCACAGAAATTTGAGGAATTGATAAAAGAGAATGTAATCTTTTTGCATGGTGCTGTACAATGATACATAGTGTATGTGTACATGGAAGTCTGACTCTCTGCTTGTAACTCCATTTGCTTTAATCATTATCAACAGTGCTATCATCATTACCAACATCAAACCAATATTAGATTTTTGATACTTCTGTGTCATTATCATTACAACCATATTGTTATTTCATTCTGAAAACTCTCAGCAACAACTACAACGAAAGACCTTCTAATTGCCGAAGGCCTGCGTTGGCAATAAAACAATCATCCACAAGCATTAACAGATCCCAAAAGAGTGAAAAGTGTTGGAGGGAAACACTTCTCTCAATAAATGTTTAAAGTCATTAAGAAACTAAGCCTACAATCGTCCTTTCTTTTCAGATTTAATTATTGTTTTAAGACTTTATTTGAACATAGAGGGTATGCAGGCTACCTTTTCTAGCAATAACTTTTCCAAAAGAACAATTCTAAACCAGGCATTTACAGTATTCAGCAATTGTGGGAAGTTTCTAGGATCTTTTTTTCAAGAAGTTGATCAAAATACATTTTTTCTAAAACTACACAATTAAATATTTGTGATTGACCCTAATACATATACTTTTTGCAAAAGTACTATTGGTTCAAATGGCAAAAGATTTGTGTCCTTTGACTTATAAAACCAAACCTTCTCCCTCGTATTCAGTGATTTCTTGTTACAATATGAGATTTATTCCCTTATGTATTGTCAGCACAACTGCATGATTGAAACAATGAAAGTGTCAATATTATTCTATATTTAATATGCATTTACACTCACACATATAAATAAATAAATGCAGTGTGAATAAATCTGGGATACTTGATCAGGTAATTCTGACAAAAAATTCCAATGAAGTACAAAAATCTAGTTCCTGTGCATTCATTCTAATGTTCTTGATTTCCTACAATATATCCTGTGCCACATATTTAAAGTCTTTACTGCCGATTACAGATCACTGCAAGCGTAGACTTGAAGAAAATGAGAAATGGGTGGTTGATGGGAGAGGTGGAAACAATCTCAAATTGGACAAGCAATAACAGGAACCGCTTTGTTTGAAGTGGCGGAAAGACTGAAAACCCAGGTCATATTTGGAGCCATAACAAATTGCATTTAGCAAGAATGGGATGAAATCAGAAGAGGAGTGGAATGGTGGGGGGAGGTGGTTGGGCAGGCTGAAAGTAGCCGAGTAGTCAAAGTTGGGGCTGTGCTAGAGCACTCTAAAATGTGAGATTACACTGGTACGGCTGCAATCACCCTGCCTCATTTGGCTCCCTCTCAAAGAGGAGTGGGTAGTTTCAGTGCACACCTGCACATTTGCATATAAGCGCAAATGCAACTACAGATATGTGACCCACACAATGATGTCCTCACATGTTGCAGGTGTCTTATTATTAAGAGATCACTGCAATATATTAAACATATATAATCAACAAAAGCCATAAACACAGGTTTTGGTTTGATCCCATCTTTTGCAACAGTTGACCATTAAAACCTTATACGTAATAAATGTAAAAGAAAAACCTTAGATCAGGATGTTTAAATGTAAAGCACACTGATGTTTGCAATAATTTAACTGGTCATTTCACCACTTTAAAGTGCATTGTCTAAAGTGCTGTAATAAAGTAAAATCTGAAAATGATGATGTGGGTTTCAAGGTGTATGCCGGCATACATACATTCATGCATCATCAACACTATGGCTGTTTGTCATAGCGTATTCTGCCAGATTTTTGACATATTCTTATCTATACGTAGAGCACCCAGTAATCCCCTCAATTTTCAAGACAATTAAGCAGTGGAGGAAGAATGGATGGCTTGGCAACCCGTGAATTTTAATTTACCAGCACAATGAGATTGAGAAAGGGGAGTTGATGCTGTGTACAGACTCTGACGTTGCAGCAGACATGCATAAGAAACAAACTTTTTTTTTTCGCTCTTTGCTTGGTTGCTTTCATTTACAACCCTCCCACGTGGGCATTATGGGAACAACTCACTGCCCGAGGTTTGTACTTGCAGTAAACCGGGATGCATCACCCACAACGAAGCCAGCAGGGGAGCATGTATTTCAGGTGAGCCTGGCACCAAAAAGAAATCCCTAGGTTTCAGACAGACTCTGTTATAATCACACCTTCAGAAAAGTGCTGCCTACCAAACCACAGGGAGCTCGCCTATGCCCCAAACCCTGCATAGTTATTTTATGAGGGGAAGAAAGCAAAGAAAGGACAGCAAACACGCAGAATGTTTAAGCCACTGCATTCAGGAGCAGCAGATTTTTTTTCCCCCCCAAAAAAAATCCAAGTGGAAATACTTCAGCTTGATGCACCAACACCGGTCACCAGCCTATCACAGAGTGACATAAAAGGGAGACACAGTCATACAGGTGCACTCCCGAGGGAAATTTGCAGAGATCAGTCAACCTAACAATCATACTTTTGGACTGTGGAACTTGTAGAGAACCCATGCATGCATGGAGTTGACATTCATACTGTAGCAAGAGACCAGGCTGATCGTCGAACCCAGGATATTTTTGCTGGATGGCTAAAGTGTAACCAAGTCCATAAAGATGACTAGTGAGACTCAGATGCACTCACTGAATGCAGCCGGACATGTACAGTATCTGTCTTTATGCAACACGCCCAAAGGGAACTTTCCATACTCATCTGTTGCTTTAAAATTAAAGTAGCATTCGACTGCATTAAACTAGGACGATATTTAGTCATTCTCAGAGTGCAATAGACAAAACCGAATGCAAACAATACAAGTTATACAGGTGTTTTGCACTGTTGAGAAATTACCTCTGTGAAGTCAAAAGAAATGAATCTCCATAAAACATGTGTGCATGTTTTGGTTATTTATGCTTAAGTCAGATTCAATTCCCTTTCCAAGTAAACAGGCTTGTCTTTAGATGTGTTTTCTGAGGACAGATTTGGCAGCAAGTTAAAAAGAAAAAAATCAATAAGGATGAGCGTGAGGAGAATTGGTGGCCATTTTTCACTGACATTGAGGTCTCTGAGTTGTTTATTATGAAAACACACTCAGTTGCTCACATAGGAAGCTGTCAACTCACTCATCTTCCATAAACAGATATCCTGATTCAAATGAACATTTTTTTATGAGAGTGGTTCATGTAGCACATCCTGTACTCATTCCTTGTAAATTCTCTGATCTGTCTACTCATCAAGATGATAAATTTAAGCTGAGGACAAACTATGCAACTTTTTCAGTCTTTGCAGATTTTGAAAAGAGCTGGAGATTACACTCACAGGCTTGTTTCAGATGTTAGATGCATGAATAACTGGAGATCACATGCTTCACAACTGCACCTACTGAGAGATCACAGACTGCAGGGTAGAAGATGTACAAGTATATTTCTGATCTGCTCATTAATTTTAAAATGCTTATCACATTATTTTACAGATCATTGAAGCGTCTGAAATCCAAGTATCCCTGTCTTTCATGTTTTGTTTATTTGTTATATCACCATATGATGGAAAATTATTTAAGTTTTTAGCAGGACAGCTGTTTTGAGTTTATGTTCATAATGAATGATGGAGTGGTTTTTTTCCTTCTCCAGTACTTTTGTTTTAAAACTAAATCAGAAAAACGACAATTGCAAAAATAAAAAGGTTGCATTTCTACCTTAACGCTAAAGTATGTAGTTTATTTTTTTTCAACATATTTGCTAAAACTGTCATTATGTCGTTACAGAATAAACCAAGGGTGAGACAAAACAAACAAACAAAACACTTCCCAATCCTTATTTATTACAGGACATGTTGAAGGAGTGGACGAAGTGAAAACAGGGAGAGATAGGTGATAATTTAATCATTACCAAATCATTAACTGCAATGACTAGGTAGAGCCACTAGGACTATATGTACCCAACAAAAATTTATTTTAAATATAAATCAAAAATGGATTAGTAAATAATTAAAGATTATCTCATAATTTTAAAAGGTAGATCTTAATCATTTTCTTCTGGGAGTAAATACATTTTGCTTCACCAAATATTTGACCAACATAAAATCTGTTGAGAGTATTTTCTCAACATAATTTGAGTTTATCTCAGTGCAGTTAGTTATTTCTGAGTACACACACACAGAGCAGAGCCTATGACTTACGATTTACGATTTATGGAGCTGGAATTATTGCACACAATCAAATGCATTAATACTTCCAAACAATATTCGATTTTACTTTATGTATTCAGAGACGCCTCAGAGCAACAAGATGGCCTGACTTTGTTTTTTCATCTATAGGTGGAAATATATTTTCCATTTCTCTCTATTGCTGCTTTCTCAGGTTAAGCATTAATAAAAGGGGTTGAAGAAGCTGTTCAAAGAGCTTAGGTCAAGTCAAGTGCTTTACTCACTCAGTCACCTATAATATTTATTTTTTGACCCGTGCTTTAACTGAGGCAGAGAAAGGACGCTGTGGTAATAAATGATAAAAGATGAGTTCAAATAAATAATGCCTCAAGCTTCACTACCTTTATCTGCTGTGACCTCACCATAGTTCAAGACGGATATTATGAATTTCTTTCAACAGGAATTGATAAAAATTTAGTTAGATTATCTGGGTTAGAAAGACACCCAGATAAGCCTAGGCGTCTATAAGTAAAGATGAGTAGACAGCTACGCAAAACAGAATTGTAGAAAAAAAGCAAGAATTAAAAAAATCTCAATAAAAAATGCAATATTCTGTGAGGGCTCCCCAACTGATGGTAGTAAAATACAGATTAGATTCAAGCCATTCCATGACTAAAACTAAACGCATTTATGTGATTGATTGATGGACACAAAACCATCCAGTTGATTTACCCAGATTTTGGATGGAAAAGTGAATAATATTTGGTTCTGAGGGAGAAATGGTGGGCACTTGTTGGTGTGAGACAGTCGAGCAGCCATCACTCCAAATAAGATTCAACTGTTTTGCAGCAACTGCCTTTGTATCAGCTGAGGAGGCAATGACCTTACTTCTTCAAGCTGGTGGATTTATTTTTGCGCCAACAACTCCAATGTTATGGAAATTAAAGACTTGGAGCAATGAAAGCTCATGAATGTTATTAAATAGTTCAGAGTTTGACAGGAATAAATTGCTTATTGTAACTATTTTTATAACAATTTTTCTGACCTTTTGATCCCACTCTGAGAAAAAAGGTCAGTGCCAAGGTTACATGTCATTGGCTTCTTAAAGATGGAAATAATGGATAGTTGTATTCCTCTGCCACAGTCTGATTAGAAGTTCGATTTTGTGCCCTGTGCCTAAGTGCCTATAGGCAAAACAGAGCGTTCCTCATTGACCCCAATGCACTTCCTGTTCTATTAACATTTGTCTTGTTTAAGGTTTATGTCCTCCTGACCCTTAAAACAGAACTGTTTAGAACTGTTTCTTTATTCAGACTTAATTTTTTTTAACATACCCATCAGAATTTCTAATTTTATTTTAAAAGACAGAAGTAATTGGACACGTCAACATAAGTTTCAGTAAGTGACATAAACAAACCATAAAAACAAAAGAGCAAGAGCTCTGCTCTTGAAAAAATGGTAAGCTAATACTTCTGAAGTCCTTCATGCAGCTGGCTCTTATGAATGAATGTATGAAGGGTATCTCTTGACCTTACCACCCACCGAGGGAGGGGCAGACAAAAATGCTCAAGCAATAAAAGATGGAAAAAATAAAATAAAAAAAGAAAATCTGCCTACCCATGCAAATAAAGTACAGAGTTTGAGCTTTTAAAAAAAGGGGCTGTGTGCATGAGACAGAAAGTGAGAGAGAGAGAGACATTCTCTGGCCTATTTTCATTTGGTGAATTAAAAACCTATATGTAATCAGTGAATTGAACCTTATGCAATATTTTTTTCTTGAAACCTAGAATAGACAATAAGAATAAAAAAAAATATTAGAACTTCCATCTTACAACTTAGAATAAATACAATGTCCAATGCCTTGCAAAATGCAAATTGTTGGCCCAATAGCATGATTGCCCAAGTCATTTTTTGGCCAAACTTTACTCTCCTACCACTGCTGCCACATTCTGCCTTATTACCAAAGTCTTTTGCCAATCAGAACTCCTGTTCAGAATTCAAAATCACTGTCTGTCATCTTTTTGACTTAGGCATTTTTGCCGGTACATACAAAATGGCAAAGTTATCCATGAATGGAATATTAAATATTCCCAGAATTAAAGTGAAAGAAAATATAGACAAAGAAAGTCCTCTGAGGTTACGTAATTTAAAGTATGGCATTGAGAGTTTTGGTAAAGATTACAGATGAGATCCTTACAATTGTAGATTCTCTGTTTTAGCTACATATCAAATTACAAATTAAATTTAAAAATGTTTTATTTAAAGGAGCTTCTACTGTTAACTGTTAAATGACTGCTTTGAACTTTAGCAGACATATTTGTATTGAATTTGTTTATGCCTGAATTTTTTGTTCCAGAAGTTTCTCCAGCTAGTAGATAATCTAATTTCTTTTATTGAAAATAACCTAAGAACTATTCAAGCATATTTAGACATGAGCAAGCATCTTTATGTCAAATGCTTTTCATCTTTTCCTTTTGAATTTTTATTTAGACGGCAGGCAAAGACAACCTTTTTTGTGTCTTCGAAAAAAATGTTGCTTGGGGAGAAAGGCTGGCAGAGTGATGAAACTTTATCATCAGCATCAATGAGCATGCTTTAGGCCTTTGATAGAACTGAGAAATATAGTGCAGCGTTGCACCAATAAAAGCTAAAAACCAAAAAAAAGAAAAGAAAAACACAGATTTGTATGAGAAGAGAGTATTGGAACCACACCGGCTTAAATGTAATTATGATATGGTACGGTTTTTATAATGTGCATGTGATGCTTTCCCTTATTCTATATTCTTTGCTTTTTATTGCTTGATTTATGCTTTCCATGCCAATTGACATGAAACAGCGTAGACTGAAGGGAATGCAGAATTAATCCATGAAATATTAGGAACAACATTTTCCTTGTTTTTTTGTGGTATTTTTGTCTTTATTTTATTAATCAGTATTTCAGAATAATTGCTAATGGTCATTTTAAACGCATCTATATCTCTGATACATAAAGTACACAGGGTATAGCACTGTATTACACACCTGGTTTCCTTTGATCCAAATAAAACGTGACAAAGATCGTCACTGCTTGCAGCAAATCCCTTTTAAAATAACATCACATTTCCAATCCTGTGCCATTAAAAGTTGATTTCATAGTGATGGAGCAAGACAAGAACAAACAGGAAGATCAGTTACAGTGACAAAAGGAGAGGGGAACAAAAAAAGGTGTTCGTCTTTGTGTTTGACCCAGATTGCACCATCCGTTCTTTCATCCTAGTGGTTTACCTTCACAGAATCACTCCTGCCACCCTGCCAGCATGTTGTGTGCGCCAGGTCCCTACAGGCATCTTTGGGATCAGGTGGCAAATTCATAACATACGCCAACAACATGACCTTGTCCTGGCCGAACCCACTCAAGCCCAGTGAAATTGGCAACAGGGGCCAACGGGGTGAGTGAGAATAAGAGAAGAATGAGACACCAGATGGATATGTTAATGTATTTGGCATGCTTTAATCTGCTTCTGTCTGTCTCTGTCATGCTCTTTCTCCTTGTCAATGAGGACAAACAGAAGGAAATGTCATTCTCAAAGCTTTACAACAGGCTGGTCAGGCTCTTTTAAGAACCACGGACCTTCTGCAGCTACAAATGATCATGGTTGTGGCAGAGAGTAGCTTAATTTGTGTCCCCTTATATTACAGCAGGCTGTAATTTGCAGAAATGGTAAATCTTTAAAGGAGGCTGGCACAGGAATCAAATCATATATTTAGCCAAATATCTGACAGTGTTATCATAATAGCATATAATCATATAATCATAACCAGCAGTTTAGATTTTGCTTTGAATCAATATTTGAACATAAATCTCAACATTTCAACAATTAAGAAATCTGTATTACTGAATTACGATACCAGCAGAACTAAAATGAGTGTTGCTACAGGTATCTTGCATCTGCAACTTAAAACCGTGACCACTGATATTGTTGCTTTTGCTTCATGCACAAGCCAAACAAATTTTCACATCAAACCTGTATAGTTTTTGCTTGTCGTCTTGACAGTTTTATTATTTGCTGATATTTGCGGAATAAGGACTTTGGTATGCTGGTAACTTTTGATCTTTGAGAGATTGTGATGTTTTCAGAAAACCACCAATCAGGCATAACATTCTGACTACTGATAAGTAAAGCGAACAACACCACTGAGTTAGATCGGAATTAAGGAACAAGTGAACATTGCATCGTCAAATCTGATTTGTTACAAGCAGGACAAAATGAGCAACTGTAATGATTTGAGGGAGTTTGTCAGGGTCAAATTGAGAAGATAGACAATTGTTCCAGTGGAATCCCTTGAGATTCAACTGCTGAAAATGTAAAGTTGGTTCCTCGGTAAATGTTAAAGTCCCTACCACAACAAAAAGTGATTCATGAAGGGGTTGAGCAGCATGACATAATCTTAGGACCTTAAGATATATTCTCATATCTCCCCAGATCTTAAAACAATTAACCATCTGTGAGATTTGCTGAACAAACAAGTATGTTGTAAAGCATGGCGATCTCACTAGGATACTTTCAGTTCTTAAAGGGTCTTCTGTTAATATATTTGGGGCAAATACCAAACCACACTTTCGGGAGTTCAGTGGTAATTCTCACTGTGAAAAAAAGAAAATACAAAAAAAAAATCAGCTACAGTGTTGGTTGTTCCCAAGGCTGTTATCCCTCTTGTTATTTATTCTATATACACAAAGCTGTACCAGTGCTGGCAGGTACCTAATTAAGTTTGCTGATGATAAGGTCCTGGACCGCCTTCTCCAGAATAATGAGCAGGAACATGGTCCAGTGTTGGATGTGTGAATACTCTCTTAAAAACACGTCAAAAAAAAAAAAGTTAATCAATTTTAGACCCCAAGTCTGACAACTATCAGAGGGAATCATATACAGACTATAAATGAGTACATGTATCTCAGAGTCGGTTTAGATAACACATGAAATACACAGAAGAAACAGAACAGATTTGACTTCCTAAATAAGAGCTGCTGTTATTTGATGTTAACTGTAAAATACTGATGATCTACAACGGTTTTGTGTAGAGTGTTTAACAGCTTGTATTTCATGCTGCTTTGGTTGCACGATGGACACAGAAATGAACACAATATGACAATAGTGACCGTTGCCATTAAGATGCTGGGGATTAATTTGGATAACACATCTATAAACAGACACCTTAAAATGTATCCATACTAACCACAAGTATTCATCTGCTTCTGCTTTTAAATGTCTGCCCCTTCGGTTGGATGTGAATGGACTGCTATTCACATCCAGTCCAGTTTGTGGACTGGATAGCAGTTTGTGAATCCAGTGATTCACAAACTGAACAAAACTCTCCCTTGTAACACAATGGGCTTTCTAAAAAAACTGTTTTTAAAAGTCAGCATGCCCAAACCTGTTTTACATTTGTTTTTTATGCAAGAAAATTGTTTCATTACTTATGTAGTTATTGTTCTTGACATTTTTTTTAGAGACTGCCAGTCCTGGCACATGATTAAATAGTATGCTAAACAGCAATGAGCTGCAGAAGATGTTACTGACTTTTTTTTATACATAGTCTGTGGTTGTGTGTCTGATGGAGATTGTGTGCATTGTATATGTAGTGATGTTGCTTTTAGCCATTAGTCAGACACAAAGCAGTTGCACTGAATGTAACTGAATGAGCAGCTCTTCAGAGCTGCATTTATTCTTCATCTGATCTCTTAAAGCAAAGACTTCAGAACTAGTATGTTTTGCATTTGTCTTTGCTTAAAAACAAGTAACCTGATATGTTTGTGCTTCCCATTGGATGGTCTTTAGATTACAGCTGTAGGTTGTTTGCAAAGAGATAAATGTATTGAACCACATTGGTGAACCACCTCTTGTGTATTATATGTAAACATCACCAGTGCCTAATTTGAACAGCACTGTTGACTACAGGAAAGGCTTTTTTCAAAACCGATAATACAAAAATTAGTTTTTTTTGTATTTTTATTTTTTGACAATTTACCCAAACAAAATTTAGGTTTTGTAAATAGTCTGAGTAGCTTTTAAAATCAAACGATGGGAATTATTTCCTAGCAGTTTACTGGTAAAGTCCAAATTAAGGGTTTGTTGAAATACTGCAGTCTTATAAAATTAACAAATTCCCCTAAGATTAATTCATATTATAAACATAAATTTCTTTGTAAAGATAATAAAAAAAAACATGCTTCAGCAACGGTTTTTAGATTATTGTAGGTCTGATTTTCAAAAAGCTTTACAAATAATATAAATTAAAAAACTCACAAAAGAAAAAACAAATATTGTAAGCTTGTTTTAGTTAGTCCTACAGGGATGAAGTATTCCCTATACCCTCCATTTTTCATTAAGTTCTAAAGTAGTTTAAACCCCCAATCGGCCAGACTTACTCGATCTGGTCAAGCTGCCTGTGAGCTTTTTCAACACTAAAACAACTTTAGAGAAAAGAGAAAACAGACTGTAACTACACTCCTGCCAGTCAATAAATAGAATAACTGACACTTCTGCCATTATACCATCCCTTTTCAGCTCTGAAGTAATGAGCTGTAATAGAGAAATGATAATAATGATGATAGCCATAATTAGTGAGATAATAACAGGGTAATCACAGTGTGCCGTAACGGGAGACATTAGCCGTGATCTATGATTGATCTGTTGCAAGGGTTGCAGCTTGGTAATCGAGCAGGAAATCCCTGCAATGGGGAGATGGAAAAATTGTTCTAGGGTTCAAGGATTTGTTGATTATTAAACATCTCATAATATATATCTTGCGCTAATACCAATGAATCCTGTGTTTTATATATTAGAACCTATATAGGAAAATAAATCACATTTAAATAAATCGCACTTTGTTAGACAGGTGTTTTACTGCATTCGTCCCGTAACTAAATCTATCCATGTTGAATCTTCTCTGATGTTAGCAAAATGAATGGATAGCGAGAAAAAACAGAACATAGTCAAAAATGCCAGTAAATGTTGATTATATGGACAAAGTTGACTCCACCTCCTTCTGTTAACATTTGTTCTATTTCATAAAGATATTCAATGACATATCCTAAATAATTTGTCTAAATCTAAATTGTAAGGGGCAAATTTTTGTGTGAACACATTATTTAAATAAAATGCAACTAGTACAAATATGTATTTAGATGCGTATTCAAACACAGGACTTTATTATTCATGTAAATTAAGTGTCCATCATCTCTGAACATGAGTCATGGCATCATAATGACAGGAATCAAATAATAGCAGGCACAATTAATCTAATCATATGTCAATGAATCTATCAGCAAGTCTTACTTCTCAATTTTTCCTATTCAAATCACATCCTTTAATGAGGAAGAGAAGGAATTTTACCCCAACCTCATCTGATTAACTCTAAGGCGATGATTAAGATCAATCACCCTACAGTCTCCATGACCTCAGTGACTCAGAGGAACCTGCTTTGATGGGCGCAAGTTTGATAAACCTTCTCAGTCTGAGAAAACCACAAGGATGTTTGCTCTTCTCAGTTGTTTCTACTATTATCCTCTGACACAGTACAATGTTAAATACTGTGTAAAGTATCAAACATTTTAAACATTCTCAACATCAGAACAGCGGTAATTTTAAACAGTCAGAATACAACAACAAACAAAAATGTTTAAAATATTTTTGCTCTTTTACTGCATGTCACCACCAGCTTGTGTGGACTTATGTATTTAATGCATGTAAACAAATTAGTTATCTTAATTGTTGCATTTGCAGGTTTTTTTTGTCTGTACCAGGCTTCATTTAACAGTGTGAAAGTGTGGGTGTCCAGAAGCCACACATTAGTGTTGACCTGTCTCCCCGAACCACCAGTCTCATCCATTGTGTAGGCTGCCTGCAGTCATCCATTTCCCCCCCATCACCCTTCTTGGCCACATCCATCTCTGCTCAGTCACATACTTTTCAAACTGTGTCACCGCTGTAGGTGTGTGTGTGTGCGTGTGTGTGTGTAAGAGAGGGAGATTTAATAGGGGATAAAGACAGAAAAATGGGAAAGAAGAAGAGAGCGTCTTCCTCTTGACTTGATGGAATACTTGATAGACAACATGGCAAACGGTGAGTTAGGGTAGGCCAAATCCTCTTTCTGTATCTGACTCTCTTGGCTGCTTTTTATCTGCCCGCTGCCTGAGGGTTTGTGACTTTACATTAACAGGTCATTCTAGTTGGCCAAGTTTTATTGCAAGCATTCTTTATGTGCTTTGCAGATAAAAGCAAAAACAATTCTCGTCTGGCTATAAGACAACATGGTAATCCAGCTGCACATTTCCCATCTGTACTTTTTTATCTGCATTGGCTCTTGCTGGTAGCTGAATGAGCAAGGTGGTGCACATCTCATTAACCTTCCTTCTTAACCAAGTTCTTTTTGAAAAATTGTAATGTCCTTACTTTTTCGATCTCAATAAGCTGGAATATCATTGAAAAGTTATTTTATTTATATGGTAAATGGACTTAACTTAGCACTTTTCCAATCATTTTTGACCACTCAAAGCGCTTTACACTAGAGTCACATTCACCCATTGTCACTCACAAGCACACACATTTATACACCGAGATGCAGATCAGTAGGCAGTTTGGGGTTAACTGCCTTGCCCAGGGGCACATTGACACATGGCAGGAGGAAGCTGGAATCGAACCTACAATCTTCCAATGACAAGACGGCTACTCTACCCATAGACCCACAGTCTCACCCATATATGGATTTATTACACACATAATTACATTTTCAAGTCATTTTGATTGCAATTTACAGGTGATGTAAATTAGACTATTTCATAATGACTAATTATTTTTAATACACTAATGTCAGCCTAGTAAAATGGATGTCTACGTATTGTGCAGTGTATGAACTCAATACTTTGTTGGGGCATCCTTTGTGATAAGGCAATGGGCTTTGTTGCAAGTAAGGTCACCCACTGCAGGAAATGGTATCCCTCATCTCTGTCTCTGCACCATAACCCCTAGAATCTTTATAGGTGTTGGGTCAGGTGAGCTTTCTGGCCAATCAAACACAGTAATCCAGGCTTAGCTTCATATTGTGACCCCCCAAATCTTTACCAAACCCTCTCCTACATCCAGTGAGATGTTTTTGGAGCCTTTTCTAAATTTACTGGCATTAAAAGTAAGGAATTACTTCAGCTATAACTATCATAGTCACATTTTTATTTGGCACTTATATTTCTCTTAAGAGAAAAGAAGAATCATTATCATTGTAATTATTTGTAATTAAACTTCTTATAAAAGTTAGCAACTATGCCTTTTGTCTTTGGGCCTTACACTATTAGTCAAAGTGATTATACTTTATTTTTAATCATATTACGCATGGAAAGACAAACTTGCCCAACTACCTAATTTGACGCAATGTAATTTGGTTTAGTGGCCTGATAGTGTCACTGGTGAAAAATAAGGAATCTCTCACACTGAACTCTGACCCAGTGTTTAGACTGCAGTAAATGCAAAGCTGGGAAACACAATGCAAACAAGTCAGTCCATGCTCCATAGCACACAATTTTGCTGTATAGATAATAAAATCCAGATCAATATAAAGGAGTTGAGGTGATTTCTCAAAGCTACCTAAATGCCACTAGCATTTCTTTGAAATATTGTATAAGAAGATCATGGACTAGAGCAAAATGCTGTATTTGATATACTTTATTAGGGCATTATCTAGTGAGAACTATAATTTCTTTTGTCACTTCTGACTCTCCTGCAATGTAAAAAAATATACTAGCATAAGTGTAATGTGGTTCAATATCCCAATGCATAAAAAAATCAAAAATACATTAATTCAAATAAACTAATCCAGCTATTCAGTTGCTGGAATTCCAGCATACAGCAGCTTCTATAATAAATTAAATATTTACCCATAGGGATGGAGGCATTCTGGTCGGCGACACAGAATATATACTAATGCTGCAATGAAAGACCCCGACAGAAATGTTTCAGAATTAATTAGTACACACATGAAAGAGAGGCAGATAGCAAGAGCCAGAAATTGAGGAGAAGGAAGATAGGCGGACACTTGTTGACATTTCTAAGGGTTGGGATAATCAAAGGCTTGATTCCTGTGATCTACTTCTTGCTCTGTGTCTTAAAATCTAGTCTCAGAGCAGGGATGGTATCTGCCATGGATGGCAGGAATTAAACATAGGAAATAAATGTTTTCTGTAGAGTGCATATAAAAATAGAATTATGTTCACTGGCTTAAAGAATATCTCAACATTGCTTAGTAACATTTAGAACATGGAAAGTAGGACACAGATATAAATATTTGACAATTTGGGGTGTTTATCTGAGGTCAGTCGCAAGTGCATTTGAGTCATTCTGATAAGGGCTGTCGATTTTTGGAAGCTTTTCCTCTTTATTTTGGCAGCCACTGCAATAATAATAATTTTTAAAAAGTCACTCCCTTAACCTGTTATTATCATGTATAGCATGATGGCAATATACTCATTTGAAGACGCTTCTTCAGGGATACTATTGCTAAATAAAAAGCAGTGTCTATGATGATCAAAAAAAGCAATAAAACATTTTAGGGAGAGTTCAAATTTAACATTTTTATTTGACACAAAGCCAATCCTGTAAGCAAATAAACTAATAACTATACCTAAGGTTTATAACAAGGGTAACAAAACTTTAAGTTTAAAAAAATTGTGTCCCTCTAAACGGCGTCCGGCCAAATGCAAACAGTGATTCTTAACACTGACTTTCTTCCTTCAACTCTTTGAGAAAGACCCATATTTGTGGAATGTATGAATAATAGTTGTTGAGAAGATTTCCCACCTGACCTGTGGATCTTTGCCACTAGACTATTTCCCTCAACTTCATAATTGTGTACTACTTTAAGTTGGTCTAAATTAAAATCTTAATTCACTAAAGTTTGTAGATGTAATTTGACAAAATGAGTAAAACGTTCAATGGGGTTTAAACCCCTTTTTCTCAACGCTGTGGGTGTAGAGCTGTTCCTACGGTGATGTAAATTTATTAAGGAAATCACAAAGTCAATGCAAACTTTTGACATTCTTTAACAAGATTGTGCATTTGGAGCACTGAATCAAACTGATTTTCTTTTCAGATCTTGGTAAATCAACTTCATTTTCTCTACCAAAAAATATTATTTTTTCATAACCCAAATATGGCCTTCATTTAGACAAATGAGAAAGCATTGTAGATAGACATAAATAAATAGAAAAACCTTTGACCTTTTTCACAATTATTATTCAAGCACTAGTTTAGACTGCCCATAAAAACATGTAGTGGAAAGGGAAAAAAAGGAACAGTTGGTCAGTGGGTAGATTAACTGAAATATTTATGTACAACAAAATAAAATCAGCTCTGATAACAGCATGGCGATAGTACAGCATGTGTAATAACAGAGGAACAAAACATAAAAGTGATTGTTCATGTGAGGTTATGGTATATTCCTCATGCTTTAATGTTCAGAGAGGTGGAAAGAAAATACTGGATTCACAAGCTAAAATAAAAATAAAAACAAAGCAGAGAAGCAAGTGGGAATAGAGACAGAGTGGAAGGGGAATTGGAGTGATGTGAGTTTTCATGGGAACCCTAGGGATGTCTGTAATGAGCTGGAGGGAGGCATGTTTGCCTTGCTTGGTTTATAAAGAGATATGACCCTGTGATATACACAGTGGGGCTTTTAAACCACTCCCACACACATCCATATAATACTGGACTCAAAGGAAACCCAAGGCAGTCATCTCGATGAAGACAGAGTTACCAAGAATGAGATTTTGCAACAGTGTAATGGAGGCTTCTTAAATGTGTGGCACTGAAATGTGTGGCACTGAAAGAGAACAGTTCAGAGCAACATCGTGAAGTAGGTCCCACAGGTAGCAGAACACCAGCTTGTCCTTCCACAGAATACAGAGTAGCAGAACATTAAACAGTCAGGTTAGCTGCTATGTATTATCACTTGAATCATTCTGTGTCTTTTATTGAATGTGTGTAGTTTGCAAATACACACATTTGAGAATTTTTTTTTTTAAAACATAACTTGTTCAAACCAAGTCTAACAAAAGTTGTGTATTTCTCAAAAGTGCATTACAAAGAAATCAAAGGATATCATACGACCAAAAACAAGGCTAACTCCAGATTAAATGGTTGTGACAGCAGTTCTACGTAAGATACAGTTGAAACCAGGTGTTCACATTGTCTAAAAATACAAAGAACTTCTTTTCTCTTCCTGTCTAACATCCAATCTATTTAAACTTTTCTGCTTTCAGGTCAGCTATGATTATCAGAATTATTTGCATTTGTTAAAAAGACTGTCACTAAGGTTAAGGCTAGCCAGCATGGCCACTGATGACTGTGGATAAACAGTTCACCTGTAAGGGGAAGTTGTTTCTCCTCCATTACCACATGGAACAGCGTGTACACAAAGATGACTGACAATGCTAATAGCTTCCTCTTGGGTGTAATTGGCTGATTTTGACCGGGAACAATGTATTCCTGCAGATTGTAGCTCAGGAAGAATTTTTTTTTTTATAGAAGTTACACACCGCAGTGCATGTAAACTCCAACATTTTTATTTAATAAATAATAAAATGAACAAACCCCAGGGAAATCTGTCACTCAACATGCTGTCATTTAGCTAATAGAGAAAAGCTGATAATGTCAGCAGAAGAACTGTCTCTAGATCCATT
The DNA here is from genome assembly GCA_903067075.1 of Micropoecilia bifurca. NCBI lineage: Eukaryota > Metazoa > Chordata > Actinopteri > Cyprinodontiformes > Poeciliidae > Micropoecilia > Micropoecilia bifurca. Next base: position 56,105 of record CAEGAF010195217.1, read on the forward strand.
TGTTTGTTCATCTCCACTCACCCTTGCAGGATCGCAAGGGGGAGGTGGCACCTATCTCCAGCTGTCAGAGGCTCATGCACCCTAGAAACGTCGTCAGTACATCACAGGGCACAGGGCAGGTGCTGGTATTATGATTCATTTAGCCCAGTGGACGAACAGGCAACATGTTCAGGGTGTTCTCTGCCTCTAACCCAATGGTCGCTTGAAATAGGCTGCAGATTAATTCAATATTTGCTATAGGCCACATATTCACTTTAGTCCTCAAATTGTGCCTCTTTAAATCCCAAAAGTTAAACTCCCAGAAGCTGTTGTCACACTGAGCCCAAAAGCAGGGAATTGAGTGCATGTTGTGGCAAATTGTGTTTCACGCTGTCTCTTTTGGGGCTTAAGTGATGCCCCACATCCCCCGTCCCCTGTTGTCTGACGGGGATGTTTATCTCATGAAAGACCACAAAGGATGTACAAATAACTAGCATTTATGCTTTGTGTGTTTTTTGAATGTCTATAATGTTTACATATTCCATTGTAAAATGATATATAAAATATCCACATAACTTATTGTCTTGTAGCTGTTACACATTAGTTCAGGAATTTCTTTTGTTAATTTAATTTAGCTGAACTAGAAAAAAAGTCTCTACGACCTTCAATAAGTCAATAATTCTATATATGGACAATCTCTATTTTAGCAAAAAATCTGACATGTAAAAATAGAATCAAAACAAGTTTCAAAATGTGAATCCATCATCTGATGGGCCTAAAAATATCAGTATCTAAAATGGTAGTGACCATTGACCATCCTCAATGGTAGTGAGGATAAAGGTCTATAGCATGTGGCTCAGGTGCCTTAATCATTAGTTGATATTATTATCAATAATTATTTATATAAACTGTAAATTGTGTGAATGGTAAAAACAAATTGTCAAAGTCTCTGAACAAACGAGTGGATTAGATGTCATGACTGATGATATAGAAGACAGACAAGGTCAAGGTGCAGCATTGGTGAATGCTTTTAATTTACTGGATATTAGTAGGTATTAGTTAGTCATTAGTTTTCTTTCAGGGACCAGTATGATGTCAAAGAAAAAACACGGTATCCACTCCAAAGTAATACATTTCAAACTCTGCTAAAATTTACAATCACTAAAGATAATAATTAGACTTTTCATGAACAATGACATGGATATCTAGAGGACTTAGGATGAGGTTTTTATATTTAAGAATATTCTACCAAGTGTCAAAAATGGAGGTAGAAGCATAACGCTGAGGGTCTGTTTTACTGAAAAATGTATGGGCACATTCCAGAAGGTGAATAGAAATATGAAATTGGACTGGCACTGAAGTATTTAACTTCAGTTCAAATAAACATTTGTCCCAGCAGGACAATAATTTCAAACCCACCTCAAAGCCATTACTGGAAAACACAACGCTTCCAAACATTAAAGCTCATCGAATGGTTTCTACAATATTCATACTAAAAGTAGATCAATTTGGAGAAAAGACAGATCAACCAGAAAACTAACCAGTTTAAATAAGCTCTTCTTTTTGTTGTAAAGTGTGTTCAAATATTCAGGAAAATTGTGCCATGAACTTTGTTGGTGGCTTATAAATGTATATGACTTCTGTGCAACTTCCTAATGCCTGCATAATAGTGAAATACACAAACTTTTAAAATGGGTGGTGCATCCACTCAACCACAAAATTAGTCCTCTGGAAGATAATTACCATAATAATTGTGCATGAGTGTACAAGAAAAAAAGTGTGTTATCTAGGAGATTTACAAAGTTGACATAATGAGAAGGAAGTGATAGTTTGTTATCATAAACATAAAAACAGACACAAAGGCAATAGTATGATAATGAGGCATTTGCAGTAACCCAAATAAACTGACCATTTATATGACTTTCAAAGGAGATCAGCTATTAATTTAGATTGACTGTGATGGTATTTTTGATGCAGAAATTACAGCAGACTGATCTTTATAGTGGTAAAGATTATTTGAGACTGAATGCACACATACATGGTGATAATAACAAAAAGTAATAATAACAATGAACCAACAAAGTTTTCACAATAAAATCTAACAAACTAAGTCTACCAGTTTACCTTGTCAATATAACAGAGGTTAGAAAAAAGTACATTTTGTATTTGTATATATCCAGGATGGCAAGTCTCACTGCCAGATGGAATTGCCTTTGATAAGAATGAAAAAAAAAACATTATGTGGAGGGTGATAAGTGTGTCCCAAATTTAGATGATGATTTAATATTTCCCTTGGAAACTCACTGGAGAGCAGCCAGCTTTGATTTAGCCAAAAACAGCAACAGCAGTATTTGTATAAGATATTAAATCTGAGGCTTCATCTGTTCCTAAGTCATTTCCCTTCTCCGTTCACTTTCTTTGGACTCATTACATTTCTCTCAGTTTAAAACACTGCATGCAGTCAATCAGAAAAATGCACCATTCTTGTGAATATTCAATTGTTAAAATGTGGGAGATAAACATTTTCTCTTTTTTTTGTGAAATAGTGCAGAATAAGACAAAGCTTCTGATTCTAGGACAGACAAATTCAGTATATCTAATTAAAATTCCTTCCTGTAATCATACTCCTGTAACAGCGAGTTCCTCGCCGACATTTACTCCACCAAAGCCGAGCAGGTCTATGAATTATTGAGCTCAATTTTTTAGGAATATTGGAAATCCTTAAGCAGGCTAAAAACTGCCAAACCTAAAGCCTCTGAGGTAACTTGTGGATTTAAAGGCTCAAATGTATTATTTCACTTGATGTATCTGAGTGCAGACAGTAACTCAGTTCAGAATTCATTTAACTTATATGCAAAGCAATCACTTGAGGTTAAATAGCAGATACTAACACAGATCTTTCAAGTGCCCAATAACACTCAAAGTAACATCTAGTACGGCCGAATCAATTAAGCATTATAGGAGCCCCTTCACTACAACGTGTACCACTTCTTACCTTGGCAATCTGGACGCACCAGTTGAGCAGCAGCTGTGATCCGATGTTGTCCTTGTGCTCGTGGACGTAGTCAAGCAGGCAGCCATGAGGCATCAGTTGTGTCACCAGCTGGATAGTCGGACTCAGGCAGACACCCAACAGCCGGACAAGGTGAGGGTGCTCCATGCTGGCCATTATTAAAGCCTCCTGAAAAAAAGACACATTTACACTAAGCAATAAGGGGTATTACGGGCATTGCTAGTCAAAGCTTCCTTTGAAACAGACGCAAATTAAATTACCTACCATATGTCCTGTGGTAGAGAATGAGTTTACATCTCTAGAATTATAAACTTAAAAAAAAGGCTGGTATTAATTCAGTTGGAATAATGTGTAAGAAATGTGTTGTTTTCATGAGTCAGATAGTTTGACTGACCTTCATGTAGTCCTTTTTAAAATCTGTGTAAACATCACAAATTTGGAATTGGTTTGATTTGCTTAATCAATAAATTCCAAACACAGAAAAAAAGCACATCAGTTTGTACATCTGCACAAAACGATGTACAAAGGGTCCCTTTATTTTTATGTTGTATATGTTTTCAAATGAATTTTAAGCAGGAACAAGTGGTTTACTACTTTAGAAAAACAATGTAATGAAAGACTTCAGGTAAATGTAAATAACCACCAACATTTGGTAGTTTTTGAAAAGTGTTCAATTTCTGGTTATATGACACTTGTAACACATTTTGTTTAAAAATGCAAAAGCACCAATGTTGTTTTTGCATTTCCTCAGAACTACTTCTTCGATAAATTTAGTAATGCAAACTAATCAAAAACGTATAAAATAAGAGGTTACATGTCTCATTAATATTTGACAACACAGCTGATTTAAAGGGAAGTGTGTATTTGCAAACCTTCTGAAATATTAAAATGACTTAGATAAAAAAAAAAAAAGAATTTCCATAAACAGTTTTATTTCCATATCTCAAGTCTGACAAAACTGATAACATTTAACTCCTTGGAATCATCACCTTGATCAAAGTTCTTTTAATAGAACACAACATTTTGATAGCAAATGAGAGAAAATGAAGTCAGTCAGTTCAGTTAGCTGTGTTTTCAGATAAATCCTTATCAGAAAAAGGTATAAACCTTACTCTCGAAATGTCATATTGTGCAAAGATAGTTTTCCTGTTAATGTCAAAGGACAAATGCTCAAACACTCTCACACTCCTGAAGCGTTCATCATGTCTACTATTGTAGACTGTACTGTCGGAGATCACAGGGCCCCTTATTCTCTTTAAGGCTGAAGTTCCTCTTGAAGTGAGCAGCAACGATCCGCTCAGTCAAAAACAGTTGAATTCTATTCAGTGCAAAGATCAAAGTGACTTGCTACTTCAAGACATTTTGTGGTCTTCATAGTAAAATAAAGATGTGGTAAATACAGCAAAGAGGGGGGGTTGCTGTAAATCATTAATACCTGCCAGGGAAATTTAGCAAAAATGGTTTCTTTCTAGTTGTTTACTTCACACTGTGGATGTCTTGTATAAATGTGAGAAATGCAAATCTCTGGCCTGCAGCATTACATATGATCAAGGTATCTTTCAACATTTCTTTTTAAATAAAATAATGCTAAAGGCAAGAATATAATTGAAATGGATTGGAAACTGTTCATACACAACCTGCTACGTGTAAATGTTTGAGTCAATGTAACAATTGTTCAACAAATAGCTGTGCAGCAAAGTACACAAATCATGAGGATTACAGTCAAGAGAATGTAAACTCACCAGGCTCCAATATTTCTCCCTTTTCCTTTTTTTAATTAAAGCTGCAGTAAATATATTTTCTTTTTTAAATAATTGTACATATTTTTTTTACATTTTTCATATTTGTTAAGACAGTCATTATATCCTTACAAAATGAGACGGATAATCTGTGAAAAAAATGAAGCCGTGGTGACTTCCCTGAGGTTTTAATGCCATTGCTTAGTCAGAAACAACCAATCAGAGCCTAGGAGGAGGGTTTTTATCACTGTCAATCATCCTTGTGTATGTCCACTTCACACCCTTCCCCGTTGCTCTCTTGCTTCACTACAGCAACTTCCTTACAGTGGAGCCTACCAGTCTGGTTTGCTTGACCACCGATAACAGTGGATAAAGAGTTTTCCTGTAATAGCAAGTTATTTCACTGCCAGCTGGAGACTCAAATTACAAGCACCACTTCATCCTAAGTTTTGAAATCAAGTAACATGTATCTGATTGAAGTGATCAAAAGACAGGAGGACTTTCTGAACGAAGGGTTTCCTGATCCTGCAAGGCCTTGCTTCCGCAGGAAGAAATCCCACAGCATGTGCTCCTTCTGCACCAGTGGTACAGCTGTCCGATCCGCTCCAAAGCTTTCTGTCCATAACTCCTCAACATGCTCTCAGTTCCCATATAGCGGGATGCATTGAATTCAGTGTGTAGTTCAGACAAGATAGTCAGATAGAATGTTTTTTTATTTTATTAATTTGTCTTTGGATCGATTTAGTTATCTTCGCATGTACTCTGTGTAAAATTGAAAATGTCTCCACCTCTACTCCAACTGGTCAGGTGTGTGAATTGTAACCTATCAAAATGACAGGTAGTCTTCAGATTTTTCCATTACTGTTTAGAAAATTATCTAAGGAGTAAAACATTCTGTTAACACCACGTCTGAGTGAAATGTAGTGGTGCTTAAGTGATCAAGAAGAACTTAATCCAAGGATCACAATATAGTTGGTTAGTTACTGTGGGTAAGATTTTAAGCTAATCTACAAAACTTGATAAATGATTGTAACTGGATGTAGCAAAACTCACAATTTCATTTCTTTTTAAATGAAATTTCCAAAGACACAGATGTCTTGTGTTTCGGTGACCAGAAACACAAGACATCTAAGAAAATGACCTGCATCAGTGATCCACAACCATGTACAGCTGAAACCAAATATGTATACATTGTTTATATTTTGTTCTAATTCTGACTTTACAGACACAGATCAACTAATATAAAAAGTAATAAAAATAAAAAATATCCAAATGCTAAATTATTAGATTTCTCTCAAAGAGAAAAGTATAAGATGAACTAAATATATTTTATTTTCACATTCATGTTAACTGTTTTTTTTATTTATTTATTTTTTTTTTTGCAAGGTTGTGTTTTTGCTAATAATAGACATGTGAATAGAACTAAGGACATTAGTCATTTTGCAAGGAAAATGAGCAGAACATTTTTTTGAAGGACAGACCATGAGTTGCCATGCAAAATCGTCCTGCTGTAAGAAAGATAAGCCCTCAAATTTGGCTTCAAAAGCAAATATATATTATAGTGAACTTCTCTCTCTATAGCAACATTTTCTATTGCAAAACATATATTTATTATACATGTTGATAATGCACACATTTGAAGATGCGCATACAAAATGTTATTAGTTGCAATAAATTGCTTTCTTGCCATCTGAACATGGCAGTTTGGCACCCCAACAATGTTTTAAGGCCTACAAAAACCCATCACTTTTCTTTACAGTGGTAACATAAGAAACTCTAAACCAGACTGAGTCTACAAATCCAATCTAGGAATTAATAAATCCTTGTGATATTTCACAAATTTTGTGAAAATAGGTTTAAATCAGCAGCAAAGAGAACCCAATCTACAATTCACTTTCTTTAGTTCTCCATTATAACTCAGTTGGAGACCACAAAGCCTACAAATAGCTGGATTGAGATCCCAATACCTGTGTCTTGATCTAAGAAAGCATCTGTGGGATTTCTTAGATCCCACAGATGCACAGATCCCACAGATATGAAGACAACAGCAAAGGATTCCTAACCACTTTGCATTGTGGTGAGGAGCATTATTCTACTGAAAGAGGTAATAGTTATCATGAAAGTTTTGGAAATTCTTTGTTTCATGGAAACAATAATGGGATATCATTTAAAGTAGTAAACAAAACATTCAAAACAGTAAAAATGAACAAAACATTCAAAACAGTAAAAATGAACAGTAAATATTAAACTCAACCAACATTGAGTTTAATATTTTTGAACTACAGACTTAGCATTTTTGGACATGGAAGTGATTACTGAACATTATTTTGACTTCTCTGCTATGCCTTGGGCTGCCACTTGTTGCAAAATAAAGTGATCTTGTTGCATGTGATTTTGCTCAACCATTTGATTGTTTGACCATCCTTTACATTTTGAGCTTTAATCAGTTTTATTTTCTTTTTCTATTTTTTTTCTTTTAATTTGCTTTGATTTTCAAATTATGGAGTTCTGGAATTATTTGAAAACATTTGTGAGCTAAAGATAATGAGCTGAAGTCGGGACATAAAAAGTTTGAAAGAGCATTGTCCAAAGCATTACACAGCCTCAGCCAATTTGTGTTCAGGTCAGTAATACACAAAACACCAAAGCCAAGTTGAAGAATTCATCAAAGAGGGTGATCTTCTTCATTGATTGGAGGGAAAATAAAGTTCCTCCAAGCTGACAAATATACACCTTTCAGTAGCAAAGATAGTCAAATTACTTACTTTGACTGCCACATTTTGATATGCCGTGCTTTCTTACTCCACTGAGAGAACTTTATATTTCCATAACTCCGTTCACACAGTAAATGACACAATTTTCCTTATTCAATCACCTACTAGTTGAATCTATATGTAATCTTCAGCTGTGACAGGAACGTCACTCTGATTTTCTGGTTATTCGACAAGCCCCCAAAGAAGGCAGGGCATAAAATTAACCACACATGGGAAATTCATCAAAGCCATCATGACAAAAATAGTAATTCTAACCCTCAAACACTCTTCCTTTCTGACTGTCAAACTAAGTGCAAAACATGAGTGCAAGTGGGTCGCGTTCAGTGTGTGTGTGTGTGTGTGTGTGTGTGTGTGTGTGTTGATGAGAGTTATTTCATCTGCATTGCATCATGATAGTGTAATAATTTAGATTTTTTTTTCCTTTTTCCTTTTCAGATGAGCCAAGTTGTGAATGTTTTATAAATGGGACCGTGTGCTCTGTGCTGAGTCTCTTGCGTGAAATGTGTGTATGTCTGCATAGGTAAGGCTCTTAGGGACCCCTGACTGTGACTTATGGGGCTCCAGCTTTTTGTTCTTAGTAGCTTCAGAGCTTTATTTGACTTGTTTTTTGTATCATAACCATTTTGTGGCGTTTGCTTTTAGGATGGCAATTTTCTGACAGTAAAAAGTTTCTTCAGATTGTGTACTAGATCAACTAGGACCCTTCTTAGAATGTCTTAGACCATTTTTTATACAGATTAAATAGATTTATATGCATAGTAACTAGATTTAAAGGACATGCTCCTATTGTTCAAAAGACTTGAAACTGGTGCACTGGTTCACCTTCCAGGCAAATGCACTGTGTGGTTAATATCTCAAATCCATTCAAAGTCCAGATCTAAGCCAAACTGAACATCTGTGACAAAACATGAACACTACTATTCAAACATCCTCTTCATACAATCTGACTGAGCTCGAGTAGTTTTGCAAAGAAATCGTACAAAAACTAAGTCTCTAGATGTGAAGTGGTATTGGAGATAGAGACAGCAGATTGGAATCTGCAAAATATTATGTGATTTTCATCTCTGCACATGAGATGTATTTCAAGTCAAGCATGACTTGAAATACAGAACGCTAGACTTGAGAAATGGTTATGTAACACTTGAGTTTGAAATGAAAAATAAATGTTTTTATTCCATAGGAAACCAGAAACAGATCATTTTCAAGATACTCACGTCCATGAACTCCACATTTGCCTTGGGTCCAGTGGCCTCATTAAGGATTTTGATGGCCACAGGGATTTTTACAGTTTCACCCTCTGGGACCCAAATACCCTAAAGAGGAAAGAGAAGTACAAGCAAGTTTGACTCATTACACTGATTATAAACTCACATTACTGAGTGAAGCTGTGTTAAAGAAACATGCTATAGATCTTGGAAGAACAAGAAGAATCTCTATTAAAAATGTAGCATTTCTCAGCCTTCCAACTGTTTCATATTCTCACTGGCAGAGTATGAAAATGTTCGGCCTGCTGTATTAATAAGGGAATGTTGCCCTTGGAGAAGGCTGAGGTAAAATCTTGCTGAACAATCTAATTTCAGGTTGGATTAATGTGATTTAGCTACCAAACCATCTAAACATTGTGTGAAAACATTACCCTCTTAACTCCTCCTGTTATGATTACTTATTCAAAATTTCTTCTACAGAAACGTGACTGTACTTCAAAAACACCTGGTGTCATGTAGCAGAAACAAGATTTAAGTTTAAGATTTGTTTTATGCATGTAACCCTATTTTTAACAATATATTTTTCAAAACACTGTGAACGTGCTCTTTTTGAAGTTTTTGAAGTTTTAATTGCAATCGCCTCAATTGTTGGCATAACTTTTAAAACTGAATGAATTGCTTTTTGTAATTAAAACATCACAAATCATACAATTAGAAAAAAAACTACTTTAATTTAAGTGCATGACTTTAGTAATAAGAAGCTATATTGGTAAATATAATTGTTCTTTTCAGAATCTCTGGTTCAACAATTAGCACTGATTAGCCATTTTTCATAAATATCATTTTAAAGTTTTTTAGCTTTTCAAAGTTGACTGTCAATAGATTATTTATTGACTTTTGGTTTTCCCGTGGTATAAATATATGATGAACCAAAACTGACATAATAATAAATAAAAGAATAAATATATAAAAGAATCAATATAAAAATAAAAGTAGAAATATATAAATAAAAGAATAAAAAAATAAATTTATATCCAACATAATAATAAATGAAAGAATCAATATAAAAATAAAAGTAGAAATATATAAATAAAAGAATAAAAGAA
>CAEGAF010195235.1:0-17216 GCA_903067075.1 Micropoecilia bifurca
TCCAACTTTATAACAGTCATAAAATGTCACCAAAATCACTCTGTCCCTCTAAAATCTTTCAGAAAATCTCAAAAGTGATTTTGATTCAGCAAAATTGTATCGTTTGCTGAATATAGCGATATATTCATATATATATATATATATATATCGTATTGTGGGCAGAATATCGTGTATCGCATCATATGGTATTGTATTGTGAGATTATTGTATCACTACAGCCCTAACAACACTTGCAGTAAAGAACTTGTTTGATTTCCATGTTTTCTCTCATTGGGAAGCTTAGAATCCAGAATCTGTAAGTAACTCAAAACGTCCTGCGTAGTTTTATCACGGCCTCATGTTTACAAAACAGCGCCGCCTTTTACATCAGGAGGAACATAAACCAAGAGTTGAGGTTGAGATGTTATATGTGCGACATTTTGTTGCTCCCAACTGTCATCATAACCATGTTCTCTTCCTGACAGAACATTAAAAGATCCTATAAATAAAACCTGTTTTAACTGTTGGTTCTCATTGCAGATATTTTCCTCTAATACTTTTTGTTTGGACAAAAAGACCAAAGCAACAGATGGGATGAGGTTCTCAACCTGAACAGCTGTTTAACAATATTTAAATGTTCTGTTGGTTTTCTGTTGCCGTCCACACTGAGCATAACAAGTGCAGTCAAACGCAGCCGCACAGAAATAAATCTTCCACTCATGAAGGGTGAAATTACTGTTGTTCTGCCCACATACTTACATAAATCACAGCCAGAATCAGGTTCACTGCCAAGTCACTTCATACACAGACAAGGATCTGTTGGGTTTTTTTTCTAATTGGAAATTAAAGAAAACCTTCAGAGAAAAAACTATTTCAAAACTATTCACACCCCTTGAACATGTTTTTTATTTAACCATGTCTTTTAATGGGTTTTATGGATTTTGTGTGATAAACAAACACAAAGTTGTGCATAATTAAAGTTAAGTGAAACGCAAGGCTTTGACTAGGCCATACTAACACATGAAAATGCTTTAATCTAAACTACTAAATTGTATTTGTGCATCTTCAGCAGCTTTTAACATATTTTCTTCCCTGAATTTAGCTTCACCCATTTTCCGCTCAATGTTAGCCAGAGTTCCATGATGCTGCCACCACCATGCTTCAGAGTGGGTGAGGGGTATTTAGGGTGATAAGAACCAAAAATACCATCAAGGCTGGAAGGTTGGTCCTGCCAAGAGGCCAAAATATAAACTACTGTTACATTTCTGCATAAAATCTGAAAAAAGAGCCAGAAAATATGTGACATCACTTCCTAAATGAGACATTTTACCTAATAATCCATTACATTTATAGCAGACTTACTGTAATATTTCAAACTTACCCTGCAGGTCTTTGTTTCTAAATAAATCTCTTCTTCTTGAGATGAAGCTCTTCCATCTTTGTCTTGCTTTCCTCCAGAGCGTGTGCAGAGGAAATCTCTTCCTCCCTCCCTTGGTGGTAAACTTACTGACCCTCTCTGCTGCAGCAGCTCAGCTCTGCACCGACTCTCTCTGTGGAGAAAATCAATAATCACAGGTCAAAACAGCCACCGAACGAAGGAGCAACAATATAAAACCGTCAGGCTCTGCTGAGCCTTCATCGATGGTCTTTTTAAGCACTAAATGGTGTTTTAATCTCCTATTTACACATTGAGAGGAGAATATCTTCTCTTTGGCAACACTGAGGGGGATTTAGCGTGAATTTTACTGAGAATCACTCTCTCACACAGACAGGAAATGTCTGATAAGCGTAATGTGAAGACAAGTCCTCTTCTTTCCACAGAAGCTTCTCACCTCCAGCTCTAGCAGCAATCATCGTGAACGTGAGTATCTTTGGCTCCTCGCCTGCCGCTGCTCACGCTAAACTCACTTTCCTATCAGGTGTCAGATACGGCTGTGGTGTCTCTGAAGTCCTGTCTCCCCCTCCAGTCCTGAGCACAACACGGAAACAGCAGAACAAAAACAGTAAAAGTAAATCCAGCAGCCATTGTACCTTCATTTTTTATTCACCTACTTACTGGGAAATTTATTAAATGTACAGAAGGAAAAGAGTCGATAAGACTTTAGGCTAGAATTGAGGATTTTTCAAAAACATTACAATTAAAAATGTCAAGTTGTTGAACTCTTCCTTCATTGTGAATCGGCCTGATATGACAACCAATTTCCTAGAAAATAAATTGATCCAGTAATTATTGCGATAAACAATAATTGTTGTTTTTTTAGAACGATTTTGAACTGAGATTTTGATAATAATGCAAATTTGCCCTTTCAAACACCAGTAACCTTACATTTTGCAAAGAACACTTAAAACTGAAACTAGAAGATATACCGTATTTTCCGGACTAAAGAAAAAAAAGCTGGAAACGTGCATATAAAGCTGCTGGTGTCTCCGCTGCTCTCGGTAAATCTGCCATTAAGGACGCAGCCCTGCGTCTCCAACGCAGAACCGTGGATTCATTCACGCCGAGTTTACGTACAGCGACTCCATTTCCCTCCAGTAATACCAGATCGACAGCCTTCAACTTAAAATATGAACTTCTTTGTGTTGTTTCCATGATGAGGAGGGATGAGTTTGAAAACATTTCTCCGTCAAGCACATGCTAGCAAGAAAGTGCTGGATTTTAATTTAGAACAAGCACATGCAATCCAGCACTTTCTTCTTTGATTTCCAACTTTGACTTCCAACGATTCACTTCCTGCTAAAGCGCCCCCTGGTGGTTGAAGAAAAATCCACAGAAAAGCCGCACTGGGTTATAAGCCACATGGTTCAAAGTGTAGGAAAAAAAGTAGCAACTTATAGTTCAAAAAATATATTTAAATTTAACGAAAATAAAATATTACAACCAAATAAAAACAGATATGCAAAACATTTACAACTCTGTAAAAATATTAATCATCTGACTCAAAATGATCTAAAATCATTTAAATTCTCAAAAAATTTATTGCGTTTTGTGACAGACTTCTTTCTGTGGGGCACAACTCTGTATTAAAGACAAAAAATTCACATATTTGCTACTTTTCCCCAAAAAAATATAATGCAGATAGTTCAGCTTTGGAAGCTGAAATAGTTACATGAGATACTTGAATCAAATCTGAAGGTTTGGGGTCAAAACTCACATTCCATCTAAATGAAAGCAAAACCCACAGCATGATGCTTTCATCACCATGCAGCAGAATGGCTGTGTATCAGTGATTGTTGTGCCGTTCAGTCTCCTAAGGTTAGATGGGGGGAAAAAGCAATAGTTTTTATCCTCACTTTTATCATTATCACACCAGTACTATAAAATATCACGATAAAACTTTAAGTCTTGTACATAATGCTTAGTTTATTGTTGAGCATTTTTTAAAACATATGTTTTCTTGACCAACAACCACATTTGTTTCTGATTTGAAATTAAACCTTTTGCAGAATTTGACCCAAAACATCTGGACACAAACACTGATGTTTATATGCCTTTAATTCAATTAAGCTTGAAAATCCTACATCACATAATGTTTTCACGAGATTACCGTTTAAAGTAAATTTATTCCAAATGATGTCGCTGAAGCCATTTCTGTTGTTTCCACTCAAACCGTCTCCGTCTTGAAGCTCGGAAAGCCCCCCAGTCCAAGCGTGGGAACGCGCTACATCAAAGCCGCCGGCTCAGTACCGGGATAAGTGAATGAACTGTTCAGATGTAACGTTGTCTCTTTGACATTATTGGCAATTAGCTGCTGATAAGTAGCAGGAAAGGCGGCAGACAGCGTGCGAATGTCACCGCAGGGCTTAGGGAGAGAGATACGACACTGCATGCTGAACAGGGCAAGGTCACGGAGGTCACACATCAGGACGCATCGCAAGGCGGAACATAAGTAACACGGCCTGCAAATGCAGCAAATAATTAACACAAATATACAGGTTTGTAAACAGACAATTTTGAAGTTATGTTTTATATTTAGATGGTTAAAAAACTGAAATGCCATTAACACATAATTTCTGAAGAAAAAGGGAAATTTTTCAGATTTCTGACATTATGTTTGTAGTTTTCCACAAGCTAAACAAACATGACATGGAAGAAAGTGTTTATTTAGGTCAGGGTTGTCCAAAGTGTGGCACGTGGGCCACTTGTGGCCCTATGAATGATTCACAAATGTAGCAAATTTACAACTAATTTGTAATTTTTACATACTAATTAAATATTCTTAAAATATTTATTCATTTAGGTACAAGACAAAGTATTTTTTTAATTTAACGCTCTTTAAAGAAAAAAAAAATCAGAGGACAATAAATCCCCAAAAAGTATTAAAGTATATCCACCTGTCATTTAAAACAACTATGCGAAACCCAGACAGTGTTTTACAGATTCATTTTCTACAAAAATGTCACAAATTAGCTTGATTATAATATTATCCATTTAGTATATTATAGAAGACACAAATCAACAAAAGTCTTAAGAAATAAATGTGACCCTTGAGTACTCTAAATTGGACACTGTTGGCACTAATGACAAAAGTTAAATGCTACATGTGACAAAAAACTAGCACTGTAGCTAAAATGTTTAAATTTAAGCAGGGGTGTCCAAACTTTTCGTCATTAGGGCCAAAAGTGTCAAATTTAGAGCCACATTTATTTCTTAAGGCCAAACAAAATCATCCAGAGGGCCACAAATGGCCCATGAGCCACACTGTGGACACCCCTGGATAAAAGGATGTACAACAATGTCCCAGTCAAAGTCTAGACCTAAATCCAAATGGTGAATCTGTGTGAAGATTTGAAAATTGGTCTTCAGAGATGCTTTCTGTTCAATCCGACAAAGCTTGAAAATAATCACATTTTTATCTTTAAAAGAAGTAAAGAAAACAAGGTGTGTTTTCCAGATCGCTTTAATTCACCCCTCAAAACATTTGTGTTGGTTTATCACACCAAATCCCAGATGAAATACAGTTAATCCACAATGAATCATAACCTTGGCAGATTTATATTTAAAGGTATTTCCATTCAACCAAGAAGATTCTGACGCGCTCCTCCCAAAACATGAGGAAACAACGTAAAGATTTGTATAATGCTTTGGGAATAAAAGTTTTTCCTGTCAGGAACTGTTTGCATCCCTCTTAATAAGTCAACTGAGAAGCATTTTTGGCATTACAACATAAAACGCTGCTTTTATTTGCGTGTTTCCACTGGTTTTCCTGATGACTCACTTTCAGCTTCAAGCCTTTAAGGTCGGAAGGATTCTTTGCAATCACCCTAATCTTTAGCTTATATTCAGCAAAAGCTCAAGTCCGGAATCTGCTGGGCCACCCAAAAGCACTGACGCTGCTTCCAGGCAGACAAAAACATTTTTATAAACTTAAAAGATTACTTTAAACCTAAATCTTCCATTGGTAAAACGTAATTGTGGGCTTGAACACTTTGGCAGGTAAATCCCATTTAAACTGGATGACAAAGATGTTAAAAACATGTGAGGAATCAGAAAACAATTACGACGCAGAATAAATGTTTTATCAAAGTGAAGGATGTGTCTCTAAAGCTGCAGCTTGTAACTTTTTTTACATAGTTGTTGATAATCTGTGAAAAAATTAGCTTCTCCAAGTGCTAACAAGAAACAACCAATCAGAGGCAGGAGGCGGGTCTTAGCGCTCTCAATCAATCTCTGTCAATCTATTCTGTGGCAACTAGCTAAGCCTTTTGTGAATGCTAAGCTCGTTAGCAAGCCCATTGATGGTGGTAGATAAGTAGTTTTTCTGTGATAAGCTGTTTTTGTTTCTGTTTCTCCACTATTAGCACATTGAAGAGTGAATACATGAGGTGATTGACAGCACTAAGACCCTCCTCCTGGTTCTGATTGGTTGGTTTTGGTCTGGCGCATTGCATTTCTTCAGATGACAATGGTAGTTCAAGGAGGAAGTGGACAGATTATCTTTCTCATAATAAACAATAACAACATAATGACAGTTTTAATATTTTGTTTATCTTTCAGCTTTAACATATCTGTTTTGCTCTTTGCTTATGAATGTCAGTTTGCAATCATTTTGTCTATGTAGTATAATTTATTTGTTGGCTTTTTAGATCAGTAATGAACAGGTGTGTGCACATTTATTAGTAATTAGTTTTAATTAAAGATAATAAGTGTTCACTCCTTCCTACTCTGTATCAAGCAGAAAAGTAGAGGTAAACTAATTATGTTTGTTCCTGGTTATCTGAGCACATGTTTTCTCTGTCCTACTGAATGCTTGTGTTCTTGTTTTTAAAAACCTTTTTGAAATAATAAATCAAATAAAGCACTGCAAAAACTGAAAGTCTAGTTTTTCTGTGCAACTATCTTGGTACTTAGTTTATTTATAAAGAATATTTCAGCAACCAGGCAGTTCAAAGAGCTTTACACAAAAATCTACAACTGAAACTTTACGTTTTGCCATTGTTACTCATCACAATGTTGATTAATGTTTCATTTATGATGTTGTCTAGATTTAAAGGAACTCCGTGCTTTGGCTGTTTTACAATTTTCTGAAAGTTTGTTCCAGATTTATGGTGCATAGAAGCTGAATGTTTACGCTTTAATTTAGAAGATTTAGCAGTAAAGGACACAAAATCAGCTTCATAGTCACTCAGCATTTGTTTTAAAACATGTAACAGTTAAAGATTGAGAATTCCACACTGATTTAGATAGGCACAGAAATCCATGTTTGCGTGCAATATTTTAACTCAAAATGCAAATTACACTGAAAAAACAGAAAATCTTACCAAGTATTTTTGATCTAGTTTCTAGTTCAAATATCCTAGTTCACCTGAAATAAGACAAAACTAAGTTAAAAGTGACTTAAGTCACTTTTAAGTTAATTTTGAACTTTTCTTTTTTAAGAACTTTTTCATCATTAATAAGGAATTATTAAGTCTAAATAGGCTTCTTTATCTTGCTGAAACATTACATGTAAGTTGGATATTTGTACTAGAAACTAAACCAAAACCTTGTAAGATTTTGTGTTTTTGTAGTGAGCACAATGGAAACAAAATGCAGTCCCAATATTGCTGCCTTAGATTAAGAGTTTAAATTCTCATTAAAAGCTGCCTGTGGAGGGCAACAAAGTCTGTATGGCCTCATATTTAAACATGTACCTTCCTGCTTTTCTTTTCATAAAGTAAGGAAAAAAAACAGTGAGGAAGCTCTGAGGAAGGAGATTTTGAAAGAGGTCTTTCAAAGACGAATGCAGGATGTTTCATTGGGAAAGACGAATGGAATGTAATCTTGCATGTATGGATCCGTGAATAAGCATCATCAGGTCACTTCCTTTAAGAACAGAGAGAAAGTTGCTCAGCGAATTCAAAAAGGATCGGGAACGAGCAAAAAACAACACAAATATTTTCCCCCAGCATGCATGAAGCAGGAGTCCTGAGGAAATTTCTCCCCACCTTTGAAGCGTTGTCAAGGGGGAACTATTTATACAGCCATCGCTTGTTGTCTTGGACGTGCTTAAGCCTTGTGCTGCTGCGTAGATCCCCACTGTACACAGGCATGTAAACACGGCCTGAGCTCACAACACAAGGCTCCTTATCGACAGGAACCCAAAGTTCCTCCGGTGGAAATGTCTTTGTTCCCCCTCGGCCGCCACACAATGAGCGCGACTCTCTGGAGTCTGCTGAAGGCGCTGCGAGCGAAGGCCTTCGCTCATTCCACGCATAGCACAGCGAAGGCATTGACCTTGGCGAAAGGCTATTAAAATTGCTCTCCATTGAAACATGCTTGGTACAGTCACCTTGGCACAGGGGAACAGGGGCTTGTTCGCAGCAAAACATGTTTAGTTAAAACTGCAGTGAAGAAAACAAATGGAAACAATGTGTGTTTATCTGTTATTAACAAGGATCTTTAACTTTTTTTACTGCTAGTAATTTAACAATGTAAGTCAACAGGAAGGTCAACAATGAAAGGAATTAACCATCATAAAGAGCTTAGGAATTGGGACAGAAATACCATAGATCAGTGAAGTTAACACATAATTATCATTTGCATCATACTGTTCAGTGATTCCCAGCAAAATATATTCATGATGGCGTTGACAGTTTGCAACTACGTCACTTCCAGGCGCCATGATGGACTTCGGAAGTGAGGGACTGGAGTGAACAGACGACTGAAAATGTTTTCCAAAGTTGTTTTTGCCAGTTTATTCATGGCTTCTACTTGTTAGCGTCGAGCTAATTTGTCTGTGAACGTGACACATCTGAATGGACGGAGATATTTACAAAAGTTGGACACAGCTAGCTTAGAAACCGACCCGAACCTCCTCCCTCCTGACAAATTGATCAAATTACCGACATTTCCTGAATTCATACCACATTATTTATATCACTACGTCACAAACAGCGTTTCCCCTTAAACCGGAGCAGCACTAAAAACGTACAACAGTCGAGATGCTAACAATTTTTTTCGTTCTAGCTAGGCTACGTGACAGTGCGGCATTGTCTCCATGGTTACCAAGACTACATTCTCCATAATGTGAAATTCGACATCTTTCCTTATCACACTTACTTATAAAGTAAAGGACCGTTAATCTTCTTACCTTGTGAAAAGTGTTAGCTGCAAATCCGTGGTTCACCGAGGGCTGACAGTCATTATGGTTGACGGCTGTTATCCATCGCCGCCATATTGTTCCTCATTAAAAGTAAAATGACAAGTTTGGTTTCTATCCTTGTCTGTTTATGCAGCAGACCTTGCAACACCCTGTGACCCTTTTTAAAGCAAAATTAACTAAATATAAGCGATATTAAGCTTCCAGATGTCTGGTTTTTAGACTTTAAATGAGCTATTTGATTGTTTTGACGTCCGTCATGGCGGAGCGGGCGGAGTCCTGGACAGCGTGACGTCACGTGCAAAGGGTTAATTCTGCAAAAACACAAACTCGTACCAGCAATTTTTGTGTAGTTTCTAGTGTAAATATCTTAGTACACTGTAAATAATACAAACTAATCTTTGAAGTAACTTTTCAGCACGATATAGCTTGCTTAAAGTAAACAATCTGTTATACCTTGCTGAAAATTTAATATTTGTCTTATTTCAAGAGCACCAAGATATCTGCAGCAAAAACCAGATTTTGTGTTTTTTTCAGAGTATTGCAAATAACTCTTGTATGACCAAACATTTACACTGTTACCACCCTGAGCGGTTTTCCAGATGCTCCATCTTTATGACAGATTGAACCTCTCAGACCCAGAGGGAAGTAAAACCTCCGTCGTGCTGCAGAGTATCAGCATCGTCTGGAGACAAACACGCTCACACAGCGAATCTCCCTAATGACTTGCCTCACGGCAGCAGTCAGTCGGAGCAGCACAGAGGGCGAAATCCTGTTACAGCTGGCTTTTCATGATGCCTTTAACCGTATTACCCACACCCCTCTCAAGTCTAGATCCAATTTCCCATCAAATGAGATGGCCCACACAGTGACGCTGTAACACGGCTGGCTGCCTCTAATGTTGTAAAAAGAAAACAAAGTATGTTTTTCTCCTTGGTGCATCTCCAGTGGCTGGGCTCTCTGGGTAGATTGGAGCAGGAACTCAGTCAGACAGACTGAGGAAAGGCAGGGAGAGAGTGGATGACTCCCTGGACTCCTGTTTGTTTTGCTTTCAATATCATAACTAACTATGGGATAAAATGTCCTGTTCAGTTAGCTCAGAAACTGCACAGTAAAAATGCCAGTGTTGAATTAACACCCAAAAGTGTCTATATGTGTCCAAGTCAGCTGGTGTTAAAGTAACACTTTTGAAAGTTTCAAAAGATTGACACCCATTTTTTGGTTAAACTAACAGTGGTATATAATACTAAACGGGTTTAAGAAAAGTTAAACTTTCAAATTCTGTGTATTGTTTTGATTATTTTCCACTGGATTTGATTGATATTGACACGTTGTGGGTCAATTATTTGCTTTTTTAACACCACAATATGGTTTTTCATCAACACTACACTGGTGTTACTTTTAATACATTTTAACACCAACACCGTTGTAAATGTTAATGTGACTCTGTGGTGTAGAATTTAACTGACACATCTAGACACTTTTGGATGTTAATTCAACACTGGCATTTTTACTGTGTACTACAGTAATTGATTCATATTGTCTATGACAGCTGGCATTTAGCTAGATAAATTATCATCCAGATATTAAGTTAAATGCTGCTTATCCTCACTGAGCAGCACACAGTGAGACGGTGGAAAGTGTGGACGATTTTGTTTGGTCCCTCTGTCCACAATTCAACACCGTAGCGAATTTATGATTAATTCATAATTTTTGCAGACAAATTAAATCTTCTTAAGTAGGCACAAGACAAAGTGGTTTTTTATTAACTAACAAAAAACACAATTTTTGTTAGTTAAGTTATAAGTTTTAAAGTATCTGTAACTGGGTTTTATTTTAATAATATGACATAGATGTGAAGTTTGTCTAAATTTGTGTATTTATTCTTTGACTTTATTTAGTTTAATCAACAAGTTGTTTCTCCAGACATTTGATCTGTTACGACGCTAATGACGGTTGGTGGTTACCATAGCAACCAGTCAGCTCCGCCCCCTTTTCCCTGTTGCCGTTGGTAACTGCGGTAGGATCAGCTCTGTGTTTTCTTTACAAATGTTATATTTTTATATTTTTCAACTCATTTCATCTTATACAGTGTTTCATAAATAATTTTCCCATATTTGTATGTGTTTTTTTAACTGCTATTATTATGAATGTTGTGCGCTTTAGCTATTTTTTAATTTTATAAATGTTAACTGCTGTCAACTGCTAATTGGGAACCATTTCTCTGTAGTTTGTTTAGCATTATTTAAAATAATAATAATAAAATGTAAATCTGCCGACTGATTATTAAATTAAAGGGATAATACTTTAACAAAAAGTTTGACACTAAGTATCTATAAGTCTTCTGTTTTGAGAAAAAAACTACACTGCAAAACCAGAAATTGTTACAAAGTATTTTTAGTCTATCTTTGAGTGCAAAACACAAAATACTTGGGAAGATTTTGTGATTTTTGCCATGTAAAAATATGGATATTTAAGACGAGAAAGGACAAATATTAATCTATTGTTAAAATAATTAATCTTCTCCCACCCTCACCATCAATTAATGAAAAATAGGACAGAGGCTGTTTTAGCTGCAGCCACATGTTCGTCTGCAAGATAAAGCATCCGCCTTGTTAAGTCATCTGCCACGCTGGGCGTCCGTCCAGGCAGCGCATCCATCCACTTGCTATTCCCAGCTGTGCCCTCATTCGCTCCCTGCCAGCTTCTGAGTCCTTGCATGACCTGAAAAGAGCTCAATTAACAGATTTCTTATTGGCCTTCTTGTACTTCCACTATCAGTGCACCTCTTCATTTTATTCATTATGGATTTCCTTTGCAATAGTGCATTTGAACCTTTAAGTTAAAGCGGATTGACGGATGACTTTGCTGCTTTTCTACATCAAGGTTTGAAAGCACAGTTGCATCATTAAACATATAAAGCCCTTGCAGAATGACGTCGTCCCCCTGCTGGAGGGCAAAAAGCTGCTTGCTAACGATGACTAGCATTGATTTTAGCTGTTAAGTTATCAATATAACGCGCTACATCTGCATATCTGATATATAAAAGAAAAGGGACACAATTCTTTTCTACACAATGACAACTTGAAAACAAGATCAGTAAAAAGTTTTTTAGAAATATAATAGCGAGGGGAAGAAGTTCAGTTATGCTAGCTGGGCTTTGACAATGTAACATATAGATTTTCTTTAAATGTTTTGGTTCATTTAAAAGATAAAACCTACACACTAACTCTGACAAATCCTCAGCAGGTGTTTAAATTAGCTAATCAACTACCACTGTGTTAGCATAGCCATTAGCAGCAGTAGCTAATCTACCACAGCAAAAGCTTATTAATGGTCACAAAATAAACATCAAACCTGAAAACATAAAACTGTAATGGACTGAATGTTCTGTTCTTTGTGTGGGAAATGTTTGAGTGTTTTTTTGGTGTTGAATCCTGAAACATATAACAGCGTAAATGTCAGTTGCTATGACAACCAGTCTGTATGTTGTAGCCGACACACAGTGAGAAAAAAAGGTTTTGAGTTGTTCTTTAGAGGTTTTTCTGTGTTATTTTCCCCTTTGCTATGGTGCACTGCACTAAATAATACCTACATCTCCAGGTTGCAGTTAGTTACAGGAGCGGCTCTAACAGCTATAATGGATGGCATCATCTTTTTGCTCTCCAACGTTGAGCGCATGATTGAAATTTCAGCTAACATGCAGGGGGCCCATATGTTAGAGGTGAGTGTCAACTTTTATAATGTTTTCCGTGAGAGAGCGTAACTGATTGAGCCAAGATGAAGCTGACCCCTAATCAGCGACTCAAAGTCAAAAATCTCAAGTGTCAAATTGGCAGGTTTGATTAACGACTTGGACTGGTTTCTGATTAATTGATTTTCTCTTGTCCTCTGGAGAGCGTTTGGCTTATCGCTTTCCATTAACTCAGGAAAGACACAGAAATGAAAACAGCTTCACAGTCACTCAGCCATTTTTAAAAAAACGTATAATGTTTAAAGATTAAGATTTGCACACTTTTTTGAGAAAAAAGTACAGCTAGATAGGCAAAAATCGATGTTTGTGTCCAATGTTCAACTCAAAAATGCAAATTACACTGCAAAAACAGAAAATCTTACAAGTATTTCTGGTTTAATTTCTAGTGCAAATATTTTAGTGCACTTGAAAGTAACGTTTCAGCAAACTTTGAGTTTGTTTTAAGTCAATAATTCCTTAATATTTATGAAAATGTGCTAATTACATTATCAGATTATCTCACTTATGACAAGACATTTTTGCTATGATATAAGTGAAATAATCTGCCAGTAGAACAAGAAATTTTTCATCATTAATAAAAAATTATTAACTATTAATAACCACCTTTAGCTTGTTGAAAAGTTACTTTTAAGTTATGTTTGTCCTATTTCAAGTGTAGAAGTCAAGACCAAAAGTACTTGGTGAGATTGAATGTTTTTACAGCGTAAAAATAGAACTTAAGAATTAGAAATTACAAACAAACTTGAAACACTACTGAAAAAGATATTTTGACAAATATCTCACAGGATGGAAGTTTAATCTCAGTTTTTTTGCAGGTTATTTTCTTGTTTGTTTTTCTTGACTTGAATCCAATTAAGATCCTCTAACATGACCTTTAATCAAAATTGTACCAATCTTACCAATACATTACATCAATTCTGCATTGACTTAATGTATTTTAGACCTTTAGGAAAGATAACCAGTTATTAAAGCTTGATGGAAGTCAATGGGTGCAGGGGTTAGTACAACTATTCATCAAGTTTAGGGTCAATTATGTTTTTATCTCTCTTTCCTACATTACGCAAGTATTTTTCGCAGGTGATTTCAGTCTCTGTTGGATCCTGTTTTTGGAGCGTAAAAGGGAAAAGGGATGGTTGGACACAAAGTCCCTAATTAAATCTATTGAGGAGAAGCTGGTTGCTTTTTGCACATAAAAATTTACTTTCCTGTCTTGACAGTTTTTACACTACCCTTAAGCAGTTTTTGATGATCCCATAGTAATCTGACATGCCTCGTACTGTATATATCATAAATTGGTGCAAAAGAAGTAGGGAAAACTTTGTCAGATAATATGAAAATACATGAGGATCCACCAAGCTGCTACATGCTTCAGCTGGGATGGGTTTTTGCTATTAATTATGAACTTTTTATGACTTCAGTGCAGAAGGGCGCTGCTGTAAAAGTCCTATTCTCCCCCTAACTAAGAGGCAGATCAGGGCAATTATGGTGATGCTTTACATGCTTTTTCCTTTTCTTCAGAACATTACATCTGCAGCACTCTCTGCGGCTCATCAATACTTACCGTAGCTCAAGGCAACATATTTCTAAGACGTGCCCAAACTGAGCCAGGCAGGAATGTGTGATATTTCAAAGTCATGCATTCATTATTTCTTTATTCACGCTAAACCGAGTGAGCCAAGGATGAGTCATACAGGAGTGCCAACATAAAAAGATAAGCTAATAGACGTAGGTGTGCATAAGAGGGAATGAGGGAATTTTTTTCCATTGCAAAACCTAAACGTTTCCTAACCAACTGCACTTCCTGACAGAAGTTTACTTCAAGTCATCAGGGGACAAGAATCAGTTTTCTTCTTGCACAATGCACTGATAGCATTAGATATAATTGAAAAATAAAAGCTTGGTTCACAGATTTTGTTTTTTGTGGAAATTTTGTAATCAAAACAGGGTCAAAATCCTTCCTACAGGTTGAAATGTATATGTACACCCCTCTAATATTTCACGTGAGCCTTGAAAAAGTGCTTCCTCCACCACTTATACATTTGTTGCTTTTAGTTTTTCATGCCTAAATGTTTTAAATCAAACACATTTTAACAAGAGCCAAAGATAACCTTAACAATAAAAACTGTCAAATTTAGATTGCAAGTGTAGGCAGCTGTGTGTTATTGTCTAATTGGAAATTATGTCCAAGTTTCAACTGGTTAAATGTTGATTTTGGAATTAAGCAGAAAAATGTAAAGTCTTAACATGGGGATACTGCCGCCTGCGGTTGCCCAGGCAACAAAACTGAGCCTTAGAGTCTGTTGAATCAGAGGCTAAGCAGCATCATTACAGGTCAAATCAGGGAGTTTTATCTTTTACTTATGACTCTAGTTCATTTGCCTAGAAAGTCCGGTTTGTTTGGGAATGTGAATCCGTAATCGAACTATGATGGGGACCAAAAATGCAAACTGTGGTACACCTAAAAACCTAGGTCCCGGTTCAGGTGAAGTGAACTTACATGTGAACGCCAAGGAGACTGGAGACTATTCCAAAAGAAGAAAGTGGAATATAGCACTAAGGTTGGGTCAATGCAACCAAAACATACATGTGAGTCTAATGCTATAAAGAGAAATGGCTTGTGGTGTTTTACCAAAAAGAAAACAAAAATATGACAATGGTTAAAATCTGATGCTGCTCCTCCATTTCTGCTTATGTTTTTGTGGAAAAGGAAATTGTCTTTTTCACAAATGCTTATGTCTTCTTCTAAGGTTTTCATGCCGTCGTTTCCTTTAGCGGTTATCACTGCAACGCCACTACAGGTGAGACAGTGAAGTGGCTTTTCAAAGGGTTTGGATTGTTTGACACAGTGGAGATGAAATGTGGCAAATGTTGTGAGTTTGGTCCCAAATCAGACCGAGTCTATCAGGTGTGGAAACATCCTAAGAAACATCCTAAGTCAGCGAATCAGCTGACTTGGAGCCTCTTTTATGTTCTCAGTCTACATAAAACTAATGCTAACTTTTTATCAGAAACTTTGATTTAATCAAATTCAGTTGATTAAAATATAACATTTAAAGAACGTTTTTCAAAATCCAGGTTAAACCATCCACCAAAGGCCTGCTTTAAAGAAAAACCAAGAATCTGACCAAGTCAACTGAACAATGGCCTCAAATCCACCGAAGTAGAAAATAATAAACTACAGGAGAGTTGATGGTAAACAGGAAGCTGTTGTTACCTTGAAAAAGGAAGTACGGTAAAACGAGTTTTAAATTTAATCAAGTCAAGAACAAATACTGAAACCTGGATGTACACAAGACAAATAGCTACTTACACACATTCATACCATACATTTCTCCAAACTACCTAATATGCATGTTTGTGGATTGTGGTGGAGGAACTAGGTTCCCCGAAGAAAACAAACATGCAAAGGCAGAACATGGAAACTCAAAGCAAAAACTGCCAAGTTGAGGATGAAACCCAGGACATTCTTGACAAGACGTAATTATGCAAACAGCTGCACCAAACTGCTCTTATCGCAATTCATTTGAACTTTAGGCGAAGACAATGATTGCTAGGGAGATTGACTTTAAAATAATTAACTTATATTACAAAAACTCTGTGTCAAGTTACTCAGTTAAGCTGTCAGGGCACCGAAAGTCCCACGAGCAGAATACCTCCATCTGTCAGAGATTATTCCACGTGATGGATGGATTTATGAAAATAGTGCCCTCAGCTACAATCTAATATTAATAATATAGAAAAAGCAGCATATAACCAAATGTATGCGCAAACATGGTCAAATAACATCTTGGAATTCAAATAAGAAGCAAAAGATGCATTTTAAAAGATAACATCAATTAGTTTGTTGTTTTCCAGAAAGTGCTAGAGGTCTGGAACAATAAATACAATAAATAGATATGAAGAAAAAGCAGTTTTTGTGCATTTCTCTCATTAATGGTATACATGTATATTGTTATGAGTCACACTGGGGAAACTTTAACTCCTTCAGACTGGATTTTGATCTACAAAGCATAAAACCAAAAATAAGCTATAAAATACTTACAGATAGTTTTTCTTTACATGGTAACATTAAATAATTAAGTATTGCCTAATATATCACAAATATATTCTACAATTTAATGATGGAAAATATTGTCAAAATAATTTTAAATACTAGTATCTAAAATTTTGGGAGCCATTTTATTAGGCTTCTATGAAGTGAAATGTTGAAAAATATATCCTTACTCCTCCCATTCTCCAGTTTCAGAGCAATGTTTCTTTTCTGTCAATGTTCAGTAATAAACTAGTCAGTACCAAAAATCGATCACATGACAAAATCCCTATTTTTCTATTGGTTTAAACCCAGAATCGCATCATATCCTTTCCACCGGATGTTGGACATGAAGGGGTTAAACTGCAGCTGTCCCAGTTATTCCACAGGCTGTTGCTAGGTAACCAAGAGTTACTCAACAAGTAGTTGCTAGGTAACCAAAGAGCTAGTGAGTTAATGCCACCAGCCTTTCTTCTTCCTAAACCCCCTAAATTTGAGAAATTATTCAGTGAGTTTCAATCGTATTAGCTATTGATATCAATCACGAATTGAATCCCTTTTTGTTGACTGCTAAGTCAAACTGATAACATCATATCTCGGTTGTTTGGTACCATTAAATACGGCACGGCACCGTACGGGACGCTTCGGTCCGGTTCCACCCGAACTGCAGCTCTGTCGTGTTTGTATATACACTGAGGGCGGCATGGAGGCTGTACCTGACGGGCGTGGAGCTGTGGGGGGGGCTGGGGAGGCCGCTGCCCCCGGGGCCGGATGGGGGCCCGGGTCTGGAGGTGCCAGGGAGGGAGGAATGGTTTCAAGTCGCTTAAATGTCTGATTATAGACAGAGAAAGTGCGCCCTCACCTGTTGAGA
>CAEGAF010195241.1:0-11154 GCA_903067075.1 Micropoecilia bifurca
GTTAAGTTCAAACTGTAAAGACGTTTCAAGGTATGGTATGAATTATGTAAGGTGCAGCAAGTAAATTAGAAAATAAAAATCTTGAATTTCTGCATGAACACAACAGGAAGTGCTTCTAATGTGATAAGCCAGCAGTATAATGACACAACCAGCTTCAAAACAAGAGAATGAGATGTAAATCCTAGCTAAGTCTCTGGTTTTGTAATCTAAATTCAATTTGAGTCTAAAACTTGATCCAGCGTCTCTGGGAGGGACAGAGAAGGTGGTTAAAATTGATGGGGAAGACGGCTGGAGCTAAACGCAAGGCAAACCTGAAAGAAAATCAGTGAGGTGCTGATACTGCCAAAGACTCAGACGGAGATTCCTCTTCAGCAGGACGAATGCCCTTAAAATGGAGTCGGGACGCCAGATGGATGGTTTTGACCAAAGAATGTCATTTAGAAGTCTTACAGTGACCCAGCAAGTCTCATATTTTGTCAGATGAATATATATATAAAAAAAAAAAACCTTACAAGGTACTACAGCTATTTGCAACTACAAATTTGTGCAACTTGAAGAGAGAAAGTTCAGCCTCCGAATCTCTAATTCACATACACTCGTCGAGTTGTCAATGACGATAATGGCAGGTTCACCAAAGTTTTCCCCTTTGACATACACCGAACTGCCACTTTCAAAATTATAAACATTGGAGCATCGCAACAGCTGGAACAATGATCTATCAATAAACCATCACTCCAAGCGATTATATCATTTCATGCACACTGATTTGTTTTGTTTGAGGGTCAGAGAAGCCATTTGAAGTATGCCTGTGAGTCATTACAGCCCTTTGGGGCAACAATTTAAAATTCGTATATTTTTTTTTCAGCGGTGAGTCACACAGTTGGCGACCAGACTGTCCAGCTTTAACTGTCTGCCGAGCTGTCAGTAGGCGGTAAAACTCCACCAATCAGAACATGTGACTACTTCAGCTTCAGAGGCTGACGAGAAGCAATAACAAAGAGATTTACAACCACCATCTTCAATAAACAGGACCAATACACTGTAAATCGAGACGAGCCCCTAATAGTGCTGGCTCTTCAGAGTTCTTGCTGACAACTGATGGTGTCCCTATATGGATGTGTGCGTGCACTTGGCTTTGTCCAAGCCTACTAAAGTCCTGACTGACCTTGCTAAGTAAAAGCCACTAGATTGAGTCCTCCGCTCCCCCTGTCCATTGGCAAGGCACTGAGGCTTGAAGTATACATTTGCGCGCTGCATTACACCCTCTAATAGGCAGTCAGTCAAAATAACACGACGCCTGAAATGTTAGCATTTACCTTCGTAATGACCGAGCTTCCAACTAAATTAATAGATCCTCAGGCATGGCTTTCGGTGTCTTTTCTTCTGCGACAACCAGATGCCTTAAAACTTCCACCAAACCCAGACTTTATAGATAATATGCATGTGTGTACGTAAGCACTCTTTCCAAGATGATCTCATTTAAATGTTTGTTTTTGTTTGTTTGTTTTCTTAGTTGGGCCGTTGCGCAGCAACAAAACACTAGGTTGAACAAAACACACATAACTATTAGTTTTTTAAGGGACACTATGCAGATAGAAAATGTTGGAAATAGTGTGCGAATGCCCACTCTACTTATAAAAATTGTACTTACAATAATTTATTATTGGTATTTATGCCAAATATTGGCTCTCAAATGTTTTTGGATTCATACCAAAGTGAGCAAATACTTTAAGTACTACCATGTCTACTGCTCTTTTAAAATAGTGGCTTAACACTGAGTTTTTGTGCTGTGTGTTTTGTCATAAGGAAATAAAAACATTAACAATCCTGAGTTGGAAAATAAGACACACATTTCCCACTGCGACTTTTCTTTGAGTAGTTTGACTGAAGTGAGGATCAGTGAGCTCAAATAAGACATTTTGGGCTGATCCATGTTATTATCATGACATCCTTATCCACCTTATAATATATATAATTTTCCTGTAGGTTAATGGAATTCAATCAATATCAACATTTCTTTTGGGTTCTGCAAGTGGTACTTATCAAACAGTAATATGCTTTGTTTACATCAGACCGCTGCCCTGAAACATCTGGTATTTTTGGATGCTGATTTAGGATCTGCATTATAATCTTGCCTCTTGATGAGAGGTTGCTAAAAGGCACAAATTGGTATATCAGTCCATAGAAAATTCAGAGCACATTGATGAAAGATAGCATTGATTGTACCCACTGAAAACTGCACATTTTATTTAATATTTAAACAACCAACATTGCATTGTAATTATTAAACATATTTAGAAAGTTGGCTGAAAATATCAGTTGGCTTTATACTGATAAATAAGACTCTGCTAACATTTTGCCAGTTGATGTATGTTTTGGTGACTATTGCTTTACAGCAACGCAAAAGCCCATTAAAATCTTTTTCCCCAACTGATCTAACTTCTCAAACCTCTCTTTAATGCTTTCTAAAACGCATTCAACGTCTTAACTCCTGGTTGCTTACGTTCAGTGATCGCATGCATTCGAATCGGTTGCCATTAGACTGCCGACAGAATGCATTAAGGTGCGTTCACGGGTCAGTTGCAGAATGCAACATCTACACTCAACTTCTGCGCTGCTGCTCCCACGTACACAATAAAATAAAATGTTAATGAATGCTAATGAAATGGCTAATTGTGGATTCTGTGCAGTCATGTGAAGCTCACTCGCTAGGCCGTGTTGTGCGCCGTTTATCACTCCTGAGAGTTCTGGTGGTTGTGGTGGGGATAAGCGGGCTAATAAACATTAAAAACAATGAAACAACAAATTATTATGCATGCGAACTGAGGGGCATGTTTACCTGCTGTTCAGAGGTGACATTCCCATGTGCTTGTTCCAGAGATGTTGGCGATTTAAAAAAAAAACTTTTTCCTAACGACACGGAAAGATGGAAAGGTAGCTTGCAGTAGGCCGGCCAGCGGCGATTTTTCACCTCAGCAGCCGTCTTCCTTGTCATTCCCGACAGAGACAGCCGCCGAAGCCTTCTAAAGCTGACTAAAGCTCGTGGCTGTCTTTATCTACCTCGCCCGTGAGTCCAGAGTGCTTTCAGGCAGTGATTAGTGAGGCAGATCCCACATGGGTCACCCCTTTTGCTGGAGGAGATCAACGGTAAAGATTTGAGGCATCTGGGCACCTTTGTAGTAGGAGCATGTGAGTGACAAGAAAGGAGAGGAGAGGTGGACGTTATGGAAAGTGAGGGGAAGAGAAGACGGGCAGATGGAGAAGGGGTCTGTGTAGGAACAGACGGAGATGAAGGCTGTATGATAAGTTTGCTCAGGAAGTGGAACTGTTCTTTGTACGGGGATGAAAAGCCTCCTTCATGCAGCTGCAGTATTTTAGAACACCTGAATACAAATAAGAAAACATCCACCCGATGCCTTTGACACACTGCATTTCGAGGCTCTTTTTTTAATAATACTTGCTTGACGTAAATCTAAAATATTCTCTTTTTATGGGGGGTTTGCTTCTCTTTCTCCCTGAATAAGCTTGTTTTTCTTTTTTTTTACTATCCACTTTTTTCCATGAGTCAGATGAGACAACAAAACCTACTTTCTCATTTCATGTAAAAATAGCTACAGATGACACAAACTAACCTTGTTGTATCTCACTAAACCTTTGTGGGGTCTGAAGGCTTACTAAAAAAAAAGTATTCATATTTTTCAGTAAGACGATGCTTTCTATGCTGAGCATTTTTTCCATAACTCGTACATCAATTTGATTAAGATTTTCACTTAGAACTTGCACAACTTGCACGTGCAAAAACATAGAGATCACAGCCTTCACTTTACAATATAATCATTAGTCTAACGTGATATAAATAGATGAACAAATGTGCAGTAATTGCTACCATTTTCCCTCTTATAAACAATGTGTGACTATCTGAAGATAAGTTTGTGTATTTGCACTTCATGGTGATTTGAGCTGCTTTTCTTTTTAATTCCTTATATACTCACAACTGAAATGTAGTGCAATTGCATTTAGAAACTACAGAGATATTTGTTTAGTTGTTCCTTTGCTGCAAAGATAAGCAAGCGTTGAAATTGGACAGAAGCATAGCAACTGAAACGACGTGAAAATAGTTTAAATTGCACTGGAATGAGGTAATTCCACCGTACTTTCCTGTGTTTGTTTAAAGGCCTTTTTCCTATCTGCATTCATGCAACCATTTACTGTGTTTTGTTTATCCAATTCCAAGTTACAGTAAACTTTAACCAAAGTGCTTTGAAAAAATGAGATGATTACAAGACATAAAACCAAGAGATGAAACGAAAATAAAAACGAGTTATAAAGTGGAACGGAAACATTAAAAGCAGCATTCTGACTTACACAGTTCTAAAGGCCACTGGGGAAAAGATTTCTTTATCAAAGAGCCTTAAAACCTGGAGACTGGAAATCAGAGCTGCATGGTGGCACAGTTGTTACCTTGCACCATGAAGGTCTTGGGATCCAATCATGGCCTGGGTTCTCTCCTGCACTGAGTTGCCAGGGCAACCCTCCCCTCAGTCCAAAACATGATGATTAGGATATTTGGTCTATAATTTGTCTTATAAGTGTTTGTTTACACACTGCATTGATTTGCACTAATATCTCTTTCAAAAAATAATCTTGACTGGACCAAAGCCTATAGGACAGAGTTTTCATGGGCTTTTTTGGCAAGCTACCCAGGGTGTACATGGATGTACCATTAGCCTCTCACCCAATGACTGCTAGGCTCCAGAACCCATGACAAGCAGGTAATAGACAAATGGAGCAGTAACAAAGTAGGCATGCTTGTCTAATATTTGAAGGCAACTTGTTCTTAAGTTTGGTGGAACAACATAATTTCTTAAGTTTCATCCTGGTTTTGGGGGACAATTTAAAGACACTAAGTAGGCTAATCTAAGAAAAATTACGCAGGAAAATAATTTAAAAAAATTTAGACCCTCCATCTGATTATTAATCCACAAAGTCTTTTTCAAGTGGGATCTCCAAAAGGAGGCTCCCAAGAGGCTTCATGACCACGAGAAAGGGTTTGAATGCTGGTATATCGCTTTTTGTGTTTTTCTTCAACACAAGAGACTAGACTAGCGCATTGCCTACATTTCACAAGACTAGGCCCTAATCCATCTCACTCTTTTCCCCTTCCCTTCCATCGCTCATGAAAAATACACCAAAACAAGCACTTCACCTTTTTTTCTGGGTGAGAACCATGGCCTTAAATTAACAGGAGGGGATTCTTCCCCCCTCACACTACCTCTGTAGAACAACCGTATTGATGTCGTATCAGCACCTCATCATGATCGTGGAATCATATGGCGCTTTGGTGCCGGTAGGCTCTAGCTAGTTGAAAAGGCTGTAAGGTGCTACCTCCACATGGATCCAGTTTACAGATGTTAAAGTCAAGTTGGATGACCTGGGCTTGCCAGTCCTTGGTATTGCATTCTGACTTTTTTTGGATGTGGCATTAAGGGGAAAGAGCATCATTAGTATTTAAATCAAACTCTGGCGTAGGAATTACTAATCTCACAAAAGCAGCCAAAATAAGTGCCACTTAACCCATATAACTGTTGCTTAACAACACGTAAAATGGATATGCTTCAATTTATTAAAATCAGAGTTTAATTTAATATTTGCCAGGCTCTTGCTTTGTCCTTATTTTTGCTAATTATGCTCATTACAGTGTCACTCAGCCACCCCCAACGCATATGGCCCCCTGCTCCTTCTATTTTTGCTGGATGAATTAAAATCTCTGCCATTACGTGGTAATGAAAGAAAAAAGTTCTTCCATTACAGTGGAATAACCAGCCATCTGCCTTTATGCCGGCGTATGAAACTGTTTCGCCTTTAAGACAATGCCTCTAAAGAGAGAGAAGGCTAGGAATGTAAGTGTGAGAGGGGAATCATTAGGGGGCACTTATCCGTATGTTTGATAAAGATAAGTGACGTCCCATCTATTGGTTGTTAATGAGATCTTCTGCAATGAAAGATGTATGTTGCTGTGGCGTGGAGAGCACTAGTGGGAAATGAGTGCTGAAAGGGGCTGTGGAGGGAGGCACTTTATCAAGTATAATTGCTGCCTTGTACACACTACATCCCCAAAGGCTCTGGGTTTCTCCACAGGCACGAAGATTCTATCTCCTTTAGGTTATTTTACTTCACTCATTCTCTGTCTCTCCCTCTCTTGACCCATGTCTGCTCTTTCTACAAAACTACCTCCCTTATTCTGGCTTAAAAAAATTGAATAAATCAATATTTTGCCGCCAACACTCTTAGCCTTAGTTGAGAATGAACAAGGATGACTTCCTCTTCAGTACAGTTACCCCCGTGCTCCTTTTAGTTGTATATGGAGGCTTTTTGTCAATGCTGTACATTTATTTCTAAGAACAAAGTTAAATGAAACAGGAGTAGCAGCTTTTCTATCTATCTAGGTTTTTTTAATGTTTTTTTTTTATTCCATGAAGTAAAAGGTGAATGTTTGAAACATATATTTTTTTAACAATGAACAGGTAAAAAAAAAAAGGAAAAGTTTCAAAATCTTCACATTTCAATTCCAAACAATTAATGGGAATCTATGTGACGGACCAAAACTAAGCTGAGCATAATTATTAATCCGGGACTGATAAATGTGTTCTTAATTTGTTTATTGGATTTGAAATGATATCTGCAATGTCTGGCACGCTTGCATTTGTCCCCTCTTGATTCTGCTAAATTAAAATTCGGGGCAGATTCTTTCAAAAGTGGCCCGAGTAGCAAACAGTGAGTCCCACATAATGTGTGCAATTTATTCTATGTATAAATAGTTTTTAGCGGACAAATGGCATCATGATGACCGAGGAATACAGCAGACAGGTCAGTAATAAAGCTGTGGAGACATCTAAAGCAGAATTGGGTTGTAAATCAATACCCAGGCTTTGAACATTTCACAGAGAACCACTCAATCTGAAAATGGAAGGAGTGTGGCACAACTACAAACCTGCCAAGATGTGGGCATCCATCTAGGCTGACAAGCTAGGCAATAAGAGCGTTAGATAAGGAAGCGGGTAAGAGAAAACTGAATCTGCAGAGAATCCAGCTTCTCTGCTGTGAGAATCTGTTGTAGTGACCACCAATACGTTAACCTTTAAAGAATGTAATTGTTTAATAAACACTATTTAGTTTATTTACCCGATTTATAGAAGTCCAGATTGAAATGTAATTGAGAATAAGTGGCAAAAGAATCGCCATCCAATTTGAGCTTGAGCGTGTATAAGAACTAATTTCGACTGAGTTTGAGCTAATATATAATAATAAAAACAATGAATTTTGTTGAAAAGATGTCAGTTCCTCAGTCTAATAATAGGAACATACTTCAATGCACAGTTCCAGTTATTGTAAAAAAGTAGTCAAACGGAGCATGACACATTTTTTCATACTTCAATCATTTTCATTCCAATTCAGAATTAAATACAAGTTTGTGCCAGTCTGTCACATAAATGACAGATAAAATACCGTAAAATTTTATTGCGTAAAGACTCTGCTGCTTGTTCATTAGCTGCATATAGCATGTCATGCGAGTCATGTTAGTTTGGACTCTGCATCATCTTCAACAATTGCTTCAGAAGGCAACCTCTCCAGTACCACCAGCACCTTTTGGCAGCATAACCTCTTGCCCATTCAAAGCATAGTTGGAGCCCTGGCACCCCAACCTAAAGCGTTTCAAACTGACCGTCTGTGTTGGCAACTGGGGGCAATCATCAGCTAGTCAACACCAAATTAGTAGCACATCAGTTCTGTGCAGGTCCTCCTGAACCTGGAAAGGTTATGGCTGTTGCCAGAGCTGTTGAAATCAGCTACGTTATTTGGAGTTTGGAGAATGACAGGAACGGTAGCATTTGGAACATGCTCTGTGGTGCCATGCATCTGCAGCCGCAGATAACACAAAGCAGAAAAGGGTGCAGAAACAGGATCTGTTAACTGACATAATACAATTATTTATGAAAAGGGTCGAGTAAATGGTGCATAGTCCCTTCAAACATTTGCTCTCTGACGGAGGCTTTTAGATTTAAAAGCAGCCAACACTTTCTTCTTTATTTAAGAAAGAAACTCACTTTTATTTGAACTTTTAAACAATCATTCTAAGGTGATGCAATATGAAGCAAAGTGGACCCACTTCCTTGCCGTTTCTGAATTGTCCACTTGGGCACTTGAGAGCTTCTTCCCCCAGTAGCACCATGTGCAGTAAAGCTGTCTTTTAAAACTTTTGTTGCCAACTTTAAACGGTAAGGTGTTTTTGTCAATTTTCAACAAAAGTAGAAAGGTGGAATCACATGCAATTAAATAGAATGTGTCTGAATGTTTTTGCTCTTACTAGAGTCATTCCTTTGACAAGTTTTTAACTTTTATTTGAGTGAAAACATATTGAAGTAGTGCTGCTCTTACTCAAATATAATTCTGGGAACTCCTCCCACCTCAGGTAGCAACCCTCTAAAGCTTTAGGCCGTGCAATCATTTCTTTGGAGTAACATTAAGTTGAGTTTTACTTATGCCCTTAAAGCTCTTTTCCTAAGGGAAAAACACACAAATAACGCCTTTCCTCATTTGTACACTTTGCCCAGCTTCTTGTCACTTCCACATTAATAGCGTTTCATTTTGCTGGAGAACAAATGCTGTTAGCCGGCTGAAATGAGAAGCTCAGCGCAGTGCCAAATCATGTCTGCAGCATGTCCAAACAAACGGGGCAGGAACTGTTGGCCAACTCTTCCAACAATGGGCCGGCCTATCTCTTGCAAGTGGGTACGTAGCTCTTCTAGAGGCTGCCAAAGCCACTTCAAATGGTCCCCACTTCACACTGGATCCTTCAGAATAGGTTTGAGCATCATCCCTAGATTGGGGCTAAGCTTGTAGAGGGACCAGCTTGTATAGGCTTCCCACAAATATTCAAAGCCTTTGAATTCCACTATGAAGCGGAAATCATTCAGGTTTCACTTTTATTGGGTTGATGAATTTGAGGTAAGTCTTACGCGAGGGGTTGATGTTTAATGTCATGATTCGTCATCCCTGTGTTTATCCTCCTCATTTGCTCTTAAGGCCATCTGGCGTGTCATATTAGTATGCACAAAATATATATTCGATGTTTATGTACTCAAAATGTGGTAGCTCGACAGACACAGAAGTGCTTGAGTAAAACCGAGGGAGAGAAAGCTAGAGCAATGTCGCACCTAAGAAAATGTTTTTATTTTTGAACTTCTCTTCAGAAGAGACCCCGATGAATGAAAGGGAAATGGAAACAATATGGCGTTCAACACCATGCTGCTTTCTGTGTGGGAGTCGGGCACTGGGAGGATTATGCACGCACTTTGGTGGGTAGGCATCTGTGAAACAAATAACCAGTCTGAAGTAGGCATCATTTTAGCATACGAAATAGACTCACTGCTCTACAATATACTGTCTCTTTTATTAAAACTGTAAACAGAAGGCATTGAGGCAAGAAGTCCCTGACCAAGTGAGGGAAGGTGAGGGTAAGCAATGATCTTGTTTTAAATACTTGTTCATCAAAATTCTATATTGTATTTTTTTTTTCTTCTTCAGTTCTACAAACTAAATGTTTTATAAATCACTCACTTTGAATAAACTTTTAAAGAAAATCTTAAACAAAAAGACACATAAATTACATCAAGACACCTTCCTGAGTATGTATTATCCAGCAGATCTCTAGTGCACTTGAGAGACGTCTCTGTGTTTCTTCCGTTTCCAGGAAACAAGTGACATCAAAGGCAACTTTGTGTTTTGCTGCAGGAAGAAATTAAAGCGTCTTAATGTAGGTCATGTGTTCCTTCGCAGGTCACAGACCAGCGTGATGTAGTTAGAGGGAATGGGCTTTTTATGTGGTGACGTCCTGGTGGATGTACTGAGAAATCACCTGCTACACCTGCAAAAACAAAGTCTCACCCAGAGAGGTAGACCAGGGGGGGGAGGTAATTTTTTTGTGTTCTCAACAATATTTAAGGATTAAATATTCAATTATCAGAAGTTACAATCCCAAAACTGATAGTACAGATACATTTTGGATATTTATTGTGTTAAGAATTTAAGTTTAAGTTGTTTTGTTGGGTTCATTTCTGGACTCTTGTTTTGAACCGCAGATTGAAACATTGAAATCACACACATGGACTTTCAGCAACATCAAAAAGCCGACCTCCTGTTATCATCAGAAATATGGCCACAGGAGGACTGCTGACTGGCCATGTTCTCCAGCTGTTCAGGTAAGAATAATTTCAATATTTTCAGTTAACAGATAATCGGAGTTTGTAGTGAAGCTGAAGTTACCGCAGATGTTTTCAAGACTTTGGTGTCCAAGAGCCACGGCTATATGAAAGCCAGCCAAAAGATTTCAAAGTAAATGAAAATCTGAAGTTTTACATAAAGCAACGTTTATGTAAAAGTACCACAAAACCCCCACAATGATTACTGTGAAATAAAATTTGTTTTCCAGCCTGCTATGTGGAAATGACTACAGGACACGAATGATGTGAAAAATGCACCTAAGTGGCTAGTCTGGTGGCTCAGCCAGGAACACATTTAAATGGGCCTCACACTGAAGAGGTTACCAACCTATGGATCGCTATATTGTAGAATCTCATTCGTTGGAAATTAATTCACTCCCCACATTGGACGGCTCCCTAATTTTGCATGTTTTAAGCCTCTTAAAACATGCAAAATTGCTCAGGTTCAGCTTTTAGCGTTTGAATTTTCATAAGTACTCATCAGACGTTACGCTAACTCCTAATTTATTTGTTTCCAAAGCGAAATAATATCCCAGAATTTTAAAGCTGATTGTCAGTAATGGAGATCAAAATTTTGTGTTTCGGGTGAATGTGCTTGGAACCTATTCTCATGACTTTCGTAACAATCTTCCATGTTTTCAGCTTTTCGTTTAAGACTAGGATTACACATATAACCCTTCTAGTAGTGAAGACATGCAGATTTATTTATTTATTTATTTATTTATTTTTGTTGAGTGTGGGATAAGTCAATTCAGACAGGAACACATTTAAATGGGCCTCACACTGAAGAGGTTACCAACCTATGGATCGCTATATTGTAGAATCTCATTCGTTGGAAATTAATTCACTCCCCACATTGGACGGCTCCCTAATT
>CAEGAF010195244.1:0-13859 GCA_903067075.1 Micropoecilia bifurca
TATATCTCTCTCTCTCTCTCTCTAAACACACATATATATATATATATATATATATACTTGTAATTATATATATATATATATATATATATATATATATATATATATATATCACTGCGCATTCATATTTTTTTGTAATTATTTTTATTCCTTCTGGGCCTTTGGGCCAGACTCTGTGACAGTTAGCAGCGACAGAAACATGAAAAGTGTGTGTGTGTATATATGTATATATATATATATATATATATATGTGTGTGTGTGTGTGTGTGTGTGTTTGTGTGTGTAGGTGTGAATATACACGTATAGATAATAGCAGAATAAGTTAATCATATTAAAAGAGCAAATAGACAGTCTATTTATCTATTTAGACAGTAGACTAAGTAGTCTACTGTCTAAATAGACAGTCTACTGCCTAACAGTAGACTGTTAGTTAGACAGTAGATACGTACATATATGTATCTAAATACATAGATGATGTATTTAGATACATAGATATCATACATAGATAAGTATACATACATAGATATAAGTATATATCTATGTATGTAGATATGTATATATCTACATACATTGATATATACATATCAATAATTGTAGGTAAATAGATGGA
Source organism: Micropoecilia bifurca (assembly GCA_903067075.1). Classification (NCBI taxonomy): domain Eukaryota; kingdom Metazoa; phylum Chordata; class Actinopteri; order Cyprinodontiformes; family Poeciliidae; genus Micropoecilia; species Micropoecilia bifurca. The sequence continues at coordinate 608 of CAEGAF010195244.1, forward strand.
GCACCCGGAGAGAATTTTTATTTAAAGGCCGACCTACTGACCTAGGTAGGTAGGTGGGTGGGTGGGTAGGTAGGTAGGTAGGTAGGTAGGTAGGTAGGTAGGTGGGCATTTTAGAAAAATGCTTTTTTTAGTTCATTTTCATCCGTCTGTCATGTTTGTGGAGACACCGGAGCACCCGGCGAGAACTTATGTTAGTAAAGAAAATGACAGCAATATCAAGCTACCTATCTATCTACCTACATTCGTTGTTTTAGGGATACTAGAGCACCCTGAAAATACCTATTGTTAAAGTCAGATAACTGAGCAAACTGAAAGCCGCTGTTTTTACTGACGGGAAGAAGAGAAAAGCAAGGAGTGGTTTGAAGAGCCTCTCTGTCTAATAGATTCCAGATATTGCATAGAAATGACAAAAATGCACTGACCAAACCTCAAATGGGGTGGAGACAGGTAGTAAAAGGTCAGTCCAACTGTCCAATTTATTCTGCTTATTGGGTGGCAGCCGAATAGGGAACCCCAAACTTCCCTCTCCCCAGCCACTTGAGCCAGCTCCCCTGGGGGAATCCCATTGCATTGCTTGGCCAGCTGAGAAACATAGTTATTCATTTGGGACTGTGAATGGATGGGAATTGTCGCGTCTTCAGATCTGCATTAATGTCACTCTCATTCGACAATGCAAACTGCTGTTGGCAATTCTCAGGGAGGTGCACAGAATTGGAGTTCAGTGAGGGAAATCTGACGGGATTGGTATTGCTAACCTTCTGACGACTCAGTAAAGGTCTGCAAACATTTCTGGTTTCTGTTCCGTCTCCGTCATGTTTGTCAGCAGAATACTCCAATCTTCTCACATAGGACTTGGAGCAACTTCTCCCTAATCTTGCTTCTGCTAGAGTCTCCTGAACTTCATGATAAACAGCCTGTTTATGTTTCTGAAGCTGGGTTCTTTTAATCTTTTGACTTTCACACTCTCTTTCCAATTCAATTAATGAAAGTATGTCTTTCCTTTCAATTTCAAAAAGTTTCTTTTTCTGTTGCTGTTTATATCGTACCTGGGAATCCCACGAATCAATCAAAGACTTGGTAGCTGCAGCTTTTTCCTCTTTCTCCAGTTTTTCTCGCTTTTGCTTTGCAAATTCCCGATGTCTCATTTCTCTCAATAACTTATTCTCCATAAAAGCCCTTTTGTTATCTTCTTCCTTCTTTATAAGTGACAGTTGGTCGTACACTATTTTTTTACATATTTCACGACTTCTGTCCTTATCAGGAATGTCACAGTCACTCTCATGGTCTAGAAAGCCAGGTTCATACTGAAAATCTCTTTTTTGTTCAGTAACACTGTGATGCATTTCCCACTGCATTACGTCTGGGTTGTCCATATGCTTTTTAGTCTTGTTCTGTAACCTGTCCGATCTGGGAAGAAACTCTTGCCTTTCAGCCCTTTCATTTTGTTGGTTATATTGATGTTTGAATGATATATCAGTTTGATGCAGTCTATCTGACTCCATTATGGCAGCCATTTGTTGCCTTTCAATTTCAGCTATTTCCCTCTTCTTCTGTTGTTTATATCGAATTTGGGCATCCCATGAGTCAGTCAGGGACCTTCTCAAATTAGCTTTCTTTTCCCTCTCCTGTTCCTCTTGTAATGTTTGGGCTAATTGCAGTTTAGCCCTCTCTTTACATCGCTTTTCCTCCAAAAGAGAGTAATTGGCAGCTTCTGACCTCTTTAGGTCCTCCAGATTGTCATATACTATCTTTTTACATTCCTCTAGAGAACTGACCTTTTCAGGAAGCCTTATCTTAGTCTTGTGTTGTATACAATCTAATTTAGAACCACTAACACTCTGATACATCTCACACTGTGCTATCATTTGGTCCCTCATGTTTTGCTCAGTCTCGTCCTCTGTGTGGAATTTCCTCTGCTTCTCCTTCTTCTCAATTTCCTCCATTCGATCCACCAATTCTGATTCCATTAAGGAATAAGACGGTTGCTTTCTAACCTCGTCCATTTCCGTCTTCTGCCGTTTATATTCAACTTGGGCATCCCATGCATCAGTCAAAGACTTTTGCATTTTAACTTTCTTTTCTCTCTCCTGTTTGTCAAGTAACTTTTGGGCAAACTCCTGCTTGGCCAATTCTTTATAAATCTTTTCCTCCTCTAATATGTCTTTGACATATTCTTTCCTCTTTATATCCTCCAGATTATCATAGACCATCTTCCTACATCTCTCTTGAAATTCAACTTCTTCAGGAACATTTTTCTCCCTCTCATCATGTGCATATTCTGACTGAATGCCTTCACCAACTCTCTTATACTTTTGCCATTGCATTACGACTGGGTCCTCTGCATTTTTTGGAACCTCTATGAAAAATTTCTGTTCTGTTTTACATGAGAAAGGTCTTTTAAACTGTTCATTGTGTTTGTCCTTTCTAGAAACGTCATTTAATATAGCTGTGGGCAAGTAGATAGCTTTTGGTCTCTGTCTCCCAATTGGACACCACATTTTACCTTCCTTGCTAAAATATGGTGTCCAATCAGGTTTTTGCATTACAGCTGTCTTTTTCTTCTGTTTTTTTGGTACAAAAGTAATGTTTGGACCAAACACATGTTCTTCCATTTCTTCATGTTCCTTTTCATTCAATAGTGCATTAGAGTTTTGCATTACAGCTTTCTTTTTCTTCTTCTGTTTTTTTTGTACAAAAGTAATGCTTGGACAAAACTCAGACTCTTCCATTTTTTCATATTGCTTCTCATTCGATAGATCTTTGTTTTCAGGTTTTTTCGTCCTCATAGCTTTTAGTTTGTCTTGCAAAATATTTTTACATCTGTCATACCATGTGCCCGTGGAATGATCACCCGTCTTGCTGGCACTCTGAGGTACATAGGTACAAGTGAAACAGGTTTCACTTGTACCTTGTACCTTTTCGGGATGTCTCATGTCCTCGACAGTGCCAGAGTCAAAATTATTCTGACAAGGGTTGAAATTTTCGGGACAGATGACCACGGCCACATTGTTAAAAGAACTCATTTGTTCTTGATTGCTTTTCAGACCCTCATTTTGTTGTGTCTTCGTTGTCTTTACCCTAGGGGTAGGCTTCCTGGGTAATCGACGGGGACCCATCTTCCGTTTCTATCTCACGGTGGAAAAAATGCAGTTCACTGTAAGTCAGTCCGGTGGTACACCTCCTAACACAAGTAGCAAGGTATTAAAAAGCTGAGATTTTCGAGAGCTGGTCATAGAATGTATGACACAAATCCTTTGATCTTAGTGTCATCATCAGTTAGGTCATTGCGGAACATTAGTTGCTGCTTGTTGCACATATTTGTGTAAGCTAGCTATTGCTACGGTTACCAGGAAAAGCGCTGAAATAATTCACAATTTCTAGTAAAGAATATGTTTCAAATTATCAAGAACTCATTCATATTAAGGCAAATGTAACTTTTTAAAACAATTTAGACTAGATTCTAAATTTTCTACCAATGTGGCTGTAATTGACATAGGCTTTACAATGTGCAAAACACCATCACCTGGTTTCCCATTAAATCTGCTTGACTGTGTTTTTCTCATTAAAACCAGTTTTTGATTAACTCAGCTCAAACTGTGGCCCTTCCATTATTCTGGAATGTGCTGTAGATAACGGCAGCAACTCTAGTTGCTCCTCAGCACTCTTCGCTTTATTTGTCTTATTTACTTTATTTACCTATTTATGGAAACAGCAGGTCTACACACAAGAGTCAGCTCTCTTGTTTATTCAAGAGTTGCTGGCCCTCAGCAAGAGCCCAAATGGAAGCTGAGGAGGAGATATCGAGGCTGCACAGCTGGAGCTAAGCAAAAGGCTTGGCTTGTCAATAAACGGAGGCGTTTTAAACCATCACTTCCCTCCGTCTTCATGGGGAACATCAACTCACCACACAATAAGTTGGATGAGTTGTCCGTGTTGAAGAATCAGCTGACTTACTGAGACTGCATCCTGTTTATCCTGACAGTCATGGCTAACTGACAGCATATTGGACGATACCGTTGCTCTTCGTGGATTTACAACGGTCAGAGCTGATAGGGATCCGAAGGCATGTGGCAGAGGTGGTGGTTTGATCATTTATGTTAACAACCATTGGTGTAACAATGGCCATGTCACAGTTAAGGCAGAGCTGTGTTGCCCTGATCTGGAGCTATTAGCTGTCAGCCTGTGTCCCTACTACCGTTCCCTGGAGTTCAGTCATGTGATCTCCATCTGTTTTTATGTTACACATATCAGCTCATAGTGGACAATTGTAACAAATGATGTTTTTTTTGTTTTGTTTTTTTCTTTTGATATGTTTCTGCTTACCCTTTGGTCTTGGTGGAGAGCCTGTAACGATGAACAGCTTCAGTGAGAGAAAAAAAAAAAAGGACGACCGCTGTCATCTTCCCCAAACTCTGTCTTTTTATTACAAATTCTTGAAATCATTAACATTTCCTAGTACAATCACATTCCTGTGTTCCTCTGCTTCCACCAAACAACCACACAGCCTTCACCTCAGTAAACAGTATCAACTCACCAACTGTGACAGTATCAAACTGCCAAATTAAACAACTCACCAATGTTTGATCGGGGAGTGGAACGGAGCTAAAAGATACGTGTAGCGATCTTCAGAGCGGCCGTTATGTGACCGTTGTAGCCAAAATGTAGCTAACTGCGATCCTAACAAATCACTCTTTTATTTTTATTTTTTAATGTTTGAGCACGTCTATGTATGAAACTACAAATCAAATCCAAATTAACTTGTTATTCCACATTTTTTAGAGGGGGGACAGCCCTCACCAGCTTCATATTACTAACCTGTAACGATGAACAGCATCAGTAAGAGAAAAAAAAAAAAGGACGACCGCCATCTTCTTCCCCAAACTCTGTCAGAAGAGCAAGAGGCAGGGCTCCTCACTTCCGGTCTCCTGGTGAGACGTTGCCCGAACCTTGGTTACTTTTTTTTTTATTTAACAGGGTATTTTGTTCAATTTAAGTGTAAAAAAAGCCCTTATATATATATGAAATTCCAATACTATTAATTTATGTGGTGGCTTATATTCTTCTTATTTTTATATATTTTTCTGGATTATCAACAAGAGATAATTAAATTCTCCTACTTTATGGTGTATCACATTTACGTCTCTCCGAAGGTGGAGTCAGCTGCTGTCTGTCAAAAGAGTGTCACAGCATAACTTCCGTTGCAACTTCCTGAAACCCTGGTAATAATATCTGGAGCTTTTAATCATGTCACCCTGGACTCCGCCGCTTTTCACCACTTGTTTTCCTGGTGTTTTTCCTGTTCCATCAGGAAAAACAGGATATCATATTTTCCGGACTACATAGCGCACCTCACTATAAGCCACACCCACAAAATGGAGTTAATGTGTTAACTTAGGTTCGGGAGCAAGACCACGCCTCAAACCACACCTCTATAATTTCCTAAGCAGCCCATATATACCCTGCTCGAGCTGTTCATTGTTTGTCACACTGTTTTGTCAATTAATCTATTTTCACCGCAGACTTGCTAAGATTCGGATCTACTTACAATGGAAGATGCTCTAACTCTCCAGCTCAACCACTCGGACTCGGATGGCCTCTTCGACCCTTCTCCAGCTGCCTCAATCTGTCCTCCCCAGGTCGCAAGACAAGCCTCCGACTCCAAACGCCTTCGTTCAGTGAGGTTTGACCCTCAAACCCAGCAAAAGAGTGCTCTTTTCAATATTGTTATTATTAGTTTTAATTAGGAATGGATTCGTCTCAATATAGTGCAATCACCTGGTCTAATGATGAGGTATTTTTTATCCTCCGCTTACTCGCTAATGAACGAGTACAGCCGGCGGCTACATCGAAACCATTGTTTAGTTTCAAAAATAATGACGTCCGGTACAGCTTCGATGGCGCCCTCAGCGTATATGCAAACACAACAGGGCTGGAACTGTTCTGTACCGTTCCCTCTGCAGTGCGAAAACACTTTTAGTTCCCGCTCCCAAGATCTCAGACCCGACGAATTCGCTCTCGCTTTTTCTCTTTTTAGAGACACTATTTGCGCAGTTTTTCTAGATCACAGATCCAAATTCGACGACTATTTCTCTATAGTTTTTGATATGGCTCTACGGTTTGGGGGCACCGGTTTCTATCAATACCACATTCTTTTCACCAACTAAGAAGCAGGCCGCTTGCAACCGTTTAATCAGGGCACTCATTGGGGTTCTTTAGATTCAGAATTTTACTGCCGCATTTTCACCGCCTGCGCATCTCTCACGCAAGACACACCTGCCCTCATAATCCCACTTATACAACAGACTTACTAGGTCACCATCGCTCCACGCCAGTTCAGGTCAAAGCTCGTGCAGCTTCTCAGACAGGGAATTTGTTAACTTCCTCCATTAACAGTTTCACTTACGTTTTCCACCCGGGCATAGAAAGTATTCCAGATTCCACCCATCAATGTCACAATCTTCAATCTGCTCTCTCAGATCCTGACACAGTTGACTCTCTCCTCACCGAAGAAGTTAAAAAAGGGTTCATGATAGGCCCCTTTTCTAGGCCACCCTTCCCTATTTTTAGCGTCAGTCCCATTGGCATTGTCACATGTAAATACGTAGGTAAAAATGACTAATTATAGATCTTTCAGCCCCTCATGGTTCTCACATTCCTAGTATCAATAGCATCATTCTGTTCCCCAACTTCTCCATGCAATATGCAACCATAGACCATGCCATTAAACTTATTCGGTTATGGCGCCTGACTCTCTAACGCCGACATCATCAGTGCTTTCAAAGTTCTGCCCAATCGCTCCAATTTCTGGCGCTTCTTCGGCGTATTTGGAAAGGCACTTTTTACTTCGCTCTCCGCCTTAAGTTCGGGTGCCGTAGCAGCCCCAAAATTTTTGATTCCATGTCTGAAGCCCTTTGTTGGATTCTTATCAATATCTACAAACTACCTTATGTCATACTTCTGGACGACTTCTTGGTAGTCCCTCCGCCATCTTCTCCTCATTCCGGTCTTAATGCCCTAACTCAAGCTTTTTCCCAGCTGGGAGTTCCCCTCTCTGCAGAAAACCATCGGTCCATGCACCTCTTTAGAGTTTCCTGTCATCCGAAAAGATCAATCAAATCACCTTAATATTGTCTAATTTCTTACTAACTGACAAATGTTCTAAACTTCTCGGCCATCTGAACTAGTCCAATGCTTTTATTTTGGTAACATTCTGTATAACGTATCTATAGTAACAGAGCAACTGAGCTACCAGAGAAGTTTAACTGCAAAGAAAGAAACAGTTAACAGCAAGGCAGAAAAGTCCATAAACGCAACTTGAGTTTTAACTTCAGTCAATAAGGGAACAAGGTAACGGTGATTGAAGTTTATTTAAGTATTTTAATTCTGCTTAATTAATGATTCATGAAAGGAATTGTATTAATGTAATAAGCTATGCTTCACTAATGGTAAAAAAAAATGATTGTGTTTCTTTTCTCTCTTATTTAGCTCTTATGGTGGTTGATGACAAAAGACGGCTTTAATAATCATCATTTTACCATCAGTCCCGGCCTTCGAATAGTTGACTGAATGCAACATTGTGTATGACAATCTGGAGGATATAAAGATGAAAGAAGTTGCCAACAACACCCTTTTAGAGGCAAAGCGACGTGAAGAAAGGCCAAGGCAGGAATTTGGCCAAAAGGTGCGTGACAAAAAGGAGAGTGAGAAGAAATATTTAATAAAACAGTCTCTGATTGACACATGAGATGCCCTAATTAAAAATAAACAACAGAAGAATATTGAGATGGACCAGATTGAAAGACAACAAATGGTTGCCATAATGGAATCAGAAAGGTTGTGACCAATTGAGGAAATTGAGAAAAGGATACTGAAGGAGAAAGACCAGAAATTTTTCCAGTGGGTGAGTATGACTTTAATAAAACCGACTTGTGAAAATCTTCCTTCAGAAAAATGCTTAGAAATAAACATTAGCATGAAACGGTGTTTAAACGTCAGTGCAGCAGTTACTGCCGTTTAAGTTTTAATAGAGCTACCATTGGAATCTACACACATAAAATCCAGCATAACTACCTTCAATTATTGACCTGGAAATGATTAGATGTTTAGCATTGCTATTTTAACTTAACTGAGTTGTGTTTATTTGACGCTTAGCCGTCAGCCATGTGTCGTTAGCACGGAAGTTTGAGTCGAGCCGACAGCACAGAGCCGTAAGCCCTTAAACCGTTAGCCATATTACTCCAGATAATATATTAAGAAGTAATATTAATAAAACAGCATTGAAGACAAAGGGCATGCCTAAGTATAATTTTCTTTATTCACTTGTGTTTAGTAATTTGCCTAATTAACCGCTGCAGGGCTTGATTTGACTATCAGTAAATGTCCTTATGACAAAAAAAGGGATGTTTACAACAGGTGTCAGGTGTTCTCACTATTCGTCATACCTCGTAAATCCAGCATACCTTGTGGTAATGTGCATGCGCACATCGATGTTACGTTTGTTATAAATCCGTCATATCTGTAGAAGTTTCATTTTGTGTGTTTTATTTCTCAGACATTTACGGTAAATAAAAAAAATAAAATAAGAAAAATATAGATATTTCCATGCAGTGTCCAGTTGTTCTGCTTGTTGCCTAATGCAGCTTCGATCAGCATCCAGCGTGCTTTTTAAAGGACAAATTCCATGCAGTTTTCTAAAGAAGTATTAAAATATTAAAACAGTAGATTAGCTATAAGGACAAAAAAATCCCGACCAAATTTGTAGTCAAACAGTATTTGTAGTAATAGTGACGCTAAATGTTTTGTCTACAGTATGGTAACGACATTGGACACAGCAAAAGTCATTTATGATTAACATAGCAGCTTAGTTAAATAAAATTTACCGTAAACTTCTGAGAAATTAAACACACAAATGAAACTTCTACAGGTATGACGGATTTCTAAGAAATCTGCTGAGTTAGCAGTATGTGATGCAACATCGATGTGTGCAAGGGCATTACCGCAAGGTATGCTGGATTTATGGGTATGATCGATAGTCAGAACACCTGTTCATGCTGAATAACGTGGTAGTTCCAGTCCATCAGGGTCATTCAACTGGACGTGAGATGGGCAGCAGGCCATAATCCCTTTCTTGCGTTTTTCCGTACTCCTTTTTGGTTTTGAAAATTGTATAAATTGTATTCCTCCCTTTACACATTCCGGGTAACAGATGTCGGGATTGCATATTCCCCACTGACAACTTAGATTATTTATTATTTTCTTTAAAATCTCTCTGACTGCAGCATTTTTGCTATGACAAGGACTATTGATTGTCAATATTGTCAGTGTATGTGTACCTGCAACACTGATTGGTCAGTTGCTTAGAATTGTCCTGAAATGATTGGGGGAGGATTGCTCTACGTGAGCATGGGGGCGGAGCCGGCATCATTTCAATCAGATCATTTCAGCCTTCAGTGTGTACACAGCCTTTGTTTAGCTGTGTCCGAATTCAGTGTCTATATCCTGTTAAGGACCAGGTCTACCTTAAAGTTATAGTTCAATGACTTTATTTTTGAATCATTCTATATAACGTATCTATAGTAACAGAGCAACAGAGCTAAAAGGTTAACTGAAAGAAAGAAAAGGTTAAAAGCAAGGCAGAAAAATCCATAAAAGGCAACTTAAGTTTTCAGTCAAAAAGGGAACAAGGTAACATTGATTGAAGTTTATTTAAATATTTTAATTCTGCTTAATTAATGATTCATGAAAGAAATTGTAGCAATGTAACAAGCGATGTTTTACTAATGGTAAAAAATGATTGTGATTTTTCTTTCTCTTATTTAGCTCTTATGGCGGTATCTCTGACTGATTCGTGGGATTCCCAGATACAACGTAAATGACAGGTGAAAAAGGAACTTTGTGAGATTGAAAGGAAAGACATGCTTTCCTGAACTGAAGAGAAAAGAGGGTGGACAGAAACGTAAGATGAATTCTGGTCAATTACCCAGGAGGGTTATCCCTTTGATGAAGATGATGAAGATAGAACCAGATGATGATTTGAACAGGAGTATCAAAATTCAAGATGAGGATCTTAATTTAAGTGCATTTCTTTCAGGCGTGCCTAAAATTACGAAAGATTTCAAACCTGACAGCACGACAGAACCAAAAGATACTGGTCAAAAGCAGAAGAGAGACCAGAGAATTGCACCACAACTGATTATAACAGAAGATAAGGACAGAAGTCAGCTCAAATTTTATGTCATGTTTGAAAAATGAATTGATAATCAGACATGTATTGACCAAGATCATGAACTTTAAAGAGTACAGAGGTTGAAAGAAAGACGGGATGCTGAAATTTGCAAATTACAGGAGAAGAAACGGAGACGGTGAAGGCATTCAGTCAGAATATGTACATGACGAGAGGGAGAAAAATGTTCCTGAAAAGGTTAAATTTCAAGAGAGATGCAAATAGATGGTCTATGATAATCTGGAGGATATAAAGAGACCAAAGACGCCTTTGAGGAGGAAAAGTTTTATAAAGAAATGGCCAAGCAGGAGTTTGCCCAAAAGTTACTTGACAAATAGGAGAGAGAAAAATTGAAATTTCAAAAGTCTTTGACTGATGCATGGGATGCCCAAGTTGAATATAAACGGCAGAAGAAGATAGAAATGGACAAGATTAAGAAGCAAGGGTCTTATTCCTTGATGGAATAGAAGGGTTGGATCGAACGGAGGACGTTGAGAAGAAGAAACAGAAGAATCAAAAACTCAGCACACAGGACAAGACTGAGCAAAACATGAGGGACCAAATGATAACACAGTGTGAAAAACATCAGAGTGTTGGTGACCCAAATGAAGGCTTTCAGTCTGCATCAGCGTTTGTACAACAGGAGAGTGAGATGAAGCTTCCTGAAAAGTTTAATTATCTAGGGAATCTAGAAAGATTGTTTATGACAATCTGGACAATAGAAAGACAAAGGAAGCTGCCAACTACACTCTTTTGGAAAGAAAAGCGATATAAAGAGAGGGCTAAGCAGCAGTTAGGCCAAAATTTACGATAGGAACAGGAGAGGGAGAAGAGAGCCATTTTGAAAAAGTCTGTCTGACACATTGGATGAACAAATTCAATGTAAACAACAGAAGAAGAAAATACCTGAAATTGAAAGGCAACAAATGTCTGCCATAATGAAGTCAGATAGACTGCTTCAAATTGAGGAAATTAAGATGAGGAGACAGAAGAAAGAGAAAGACCAGAAGTTTTTTTTGAGACAAGATCAGACTGAGCCAAACATGAAAGACCAAAAGAAAACTGTGGATGACAATTTAGAGGATATAATGAGGAAAGAAGCTGCCTACGACTATTTTACACAAAACGCTATGTAACAATATGACCAAGGAGGAGGTTGCCAAAAATGTGAAACACATCAGCAGGAGAAGAAAACTCCAAAGCAAAAGCCTCTGACTGATGAACTGGCTGCCCGATATCAATATAAACAGAAACAGAAGAGAGAAACAAACAGGACTGAAAGGCAAGGGGTGCTTCCTGGATATCGAGCTGAGGAAATTGGAACCAGGAGACAGAAGAAGGATCCTCAGCAGAAACTGAAGACACAGGACTAGATTAAAAAACATATGGACAACCCAGATGTAATGCAGTGGGAAATGCATCACAGTGTTACTGAACAAGGAAGAGATGTTCAGTATGAATCTGGCTTTCTAGACCATGAGACTGACTGCAACATTCCTGATAAGGACAGAAGTCATGAAATACGTAAAAAATAGTGTACGACCAACTGCCACTTATAAAGAAGGAAGAAGATAAAAAAGGGCTTTTATGGAGGATAAGTTATTGAAAGAAAAGAAACATTGGGAATCTGCAGAGCACAAGCGTGAAAAACTGGAGAAAGAGGAAAAAGCTGCAGCTATCAAGTCTCTGACTGATTCAAGGAAAGGAACTTTGTGAGATTGAAAGAAAAGACATGCTTTCCTTAGTTGAATTTGAAAGGCATTGTGTAGGTGGAAATAGTAAAAGAATCCACCTTAAGAACACAAACAGCCTGATTACCATGAAGTTCAGGAGACTGCCAGGGAAAAGTTCCTCCAAGAACTGTGCGGGAAGATCGGTGTATTCTGCTGACAAACACGATGACGCAAAAACCAGACCTTCACTGGGTCGTCAGAAAGTTAGCAATACCAAGCCTGTCAAACTTCCCTCACTAAAATGCAATTCTGTGCACCTCCTTGAGAATTGCCAACAGAACTGTAAAAGGGCAAAACTCCCATCCGCAACATTTGTCAACAACTTAAGTGACATACTTTTATCCTTTTAAACTCTTGAGAACTCATGACCCATTTGTAGGGCTTCAAGGAAGAATTTGAAAAAATAAAATGAGAAACAGGAGAATTGTGCCACAACTGAATCTGTAACATTAGTGTAAGCTCAGGGAAAGCAACTTTTCTGAGCTCAAGTAAAACGGGGACATTCTTGCACGTACAGATTGTATGAGAAATTAAAAAGACTTTGCAAGACAAGCTGAAAGCTTTAAGGAAAAAAGAAGCTGCCAATAAAGTTCTATTAAGGGAAAAGCAACTTGAAGAAATGGAAGAGCAGGGATTTTGTTCAAAAGTTACTTTTGCCCAAGACATACAGGGGAGGGATAAGAGACCAGAAATACAAAAGTCTAATGCACAGGACGCAGAAAATGGAAAGTGAAAAACAGAAGAAGAGGGAAATGGAGGAAGTTTAAAAAACTGGAAGCAAAAACATTGTGTCAAAAAGAGAAAGAGACAAAAAGCTCTCAACGTGTCCACGGCTAAATCCAATGAGGTTTCCGAAAAAGACAAACATGACAAACAGTTTAAAAAGTCTTTGAAATCATGTAAAATAGAACAGAAACTGAGCATACAGGTTACTGAAAATGCAGATGAACAAGTTGTAATGCGAAGGCAAAAATATAATAGCATTAGTGAAGGAATTTGGTCACAACGACGAGAGGGAGAAAAATGTTTCTGAAGAAGTTGAATTTACAGAGAAATGTAAAAACATGGAAAATGACAACCTGGAGAAAATAAGGAAAAAAGAAGATGCCAAAGAGGCTTTAGAGGAGAAAAGGTTATGGGCTGCACAGTGGCGCAGTTGGTAGAGCTGTTGCCTTGCAGCAAGAAGGTTCTGGGTTCAATTCCCGGCCCTGGCCTTTCTGCATGGAGTTTGCATGTTCTCCCTGTGCATGCATGGGTTTTCTCCGGGTACTCCGGTTTCCTCCCACAGTCCAAAAAA